>CM033477.1:33263567-33319127 GCA_019447015.1 Hymenochirus boettgeri
CTATCTTTGTCTGTCATATCGATCATAATCTATTCTATCTATCTATTCTTTGTCTGTCTATATATCTAGCTATCTATCTATCTATCTATTATCTATCTATCTTTGTCTGTCTATCTATCTATCTATCTATCTATCTATCTATCATCTATCTATCTATCTATCTTTGTTCTGTCTATCTATCTATCTATTCTATAACTTCTATCTATCTATCTATCTAATCTATCTATCTTGTCTGTCTATCTATCTATCTATCTATCTCTTTGTCTGTCTATCTCTCTATCTATCTATCTATCTATTATCTATCTAATCTTTGTCTGTCTATTATCTATCTATCTATTATCCTTTGTCTGTCTGTTATCTATTATCTATTTTTGTCGACAGACAGACAGATATATAGATAGATTAGACAGACAGACAGACAGATAGACAAATATATAGATAGATTAGACAGACAGACAGACAGACAGATAGACAGATATATAGATAGATTAGACAGACAGACAGACAGATAGATAGACAGATATATAGATAGATTAGACAGACAGACAGATAGATTAGACAGACAGACAGATAGACAGATAGATTAGACAGACAGACAGACAAATAGACAGATATATAGATAGATTAGACAGACAAAGATAGATAGATAGATAGATAGATAGATAGATAGATAGATAGATAGATAGATAGATAGATAGATAGATAGACAGACAAAGATAGATAGATAGATAGACAGACAAAGATAGATAGATAGATAGATAAGATAGATAGATAGATAGATAGATAGATATGATAGATAGATAGATAGATAGATAGATAGATAGATAGATAGATAGATAGATAGATAGATAGATAGACAGACAGATAGATAGATAGATAGATAGATGACTGCGAAGATAGATGATAGATTCGGTGTATACTTCGGGTTGGTTTATACTCGAGTTAATCACTTTTACTCCTTTTTAGAGGTAAAAGTGGGTGCCCTCGGTTTATACTCAGGTCGGTTTGTACTGTATATGCGTAATATTGATACCAGTATATACTGGTATTAAAACTATTACTGTAGTTCGGGTTGGTACAGGGAACTATTAATACTGAGAATTACTAGTATAATACATATTCTGTAGTTCTGGTTGGTACAGGGATACTATATAATATTGAGAATTACTGGTATTAGTACAATATACTGTTAGTTCTGGTTGGTACAGGGATACTACATAATATTGAGAATTACTGGTATTAAGGATTACTGTAGTTCTGGTTGGTACAGGGATACTGTATATATTGAGAATTACTTATATTAGTACAATTTACTGTAGTTCTGGTTGGTACAGGGATACTACATAATATAGAGAATTTCTGGTATTAATACATATACGTAGTTCTGGTTGGTACAGGGATACTACATATATTGAGAATTACTGTATAGTAATATATACTATATACTGTAGTTCTGGTTGGTACAGGATACAATATAATATTGAGAATTACTGGTATTAATCCATATACTGTATTTCTGGTTGGTACAGGGATACTATAAATATTGAGAATTACTGGTATTAATACATATACTGTGTTCTGGTTGGTACAGGGATACTATATAATATTGAGAATTACTGGTATTAATACATATACTGTAGTTCTGGTTGGTACAGGGATACTATATAATATTGAGAATTACTGGTATTAATACATATACTGTAGTTCTGGTTGGTACGGGATACTATTAATATTGAGGATTACTGATATTATACATGTTAATATCTATAGTATCCCTGTACTATATAATATTGAGAATTACTGATATTAATCCATATACTGTAGTTCTGGTTGGTACAGGGATACATATATATTGAGAATTACTGGTATTAATACATATACTGTAGTTCTGGTTTGGACTAGATGGACGCATGTCTTTATTCAACCTCCTTTATCATGTTACTAAAATATTTATAGTCATAACAATTTCACATACATCCATAATTTGCGCGTACATAAGTTCAATGCGTGTTAATGGCTGGCCTTCTTTTCTTGTCCTCTGCTCGTGTTTTTGCTTGAAATGAACTTGAAACAGGAGAAGGGGGATGGCGCTCAGGCAGCGAGGTTAGGTAAGTGACTTTAGGGGCATCTTTGGAACATATGCATAATGCGAAATCTGGGTTTTGGGGGTGATAAACATTTCTAAGCTAAGTTTAAATTTTTACTTTAATGGGCAATATAATTAACTTTCTGGTGCACTATTCACTAATTGGTCATACCAGAGAACTCGTGACATCTTTTAAGATAAAAAGAAAAAAGTTTCATCTTCAGTTTAGGGAAAGGTTTTTTTTACAGTGACAATTGTGAAACTGTCTTCCAGCAAATGTGGTAATGGCAAGTTAATTAATAGTGTTAAAAGTGGGCTAGATACTTTTTTAAATAGATATTATTGAGAAGTACTTGTATTAATACATTTACTGTAGTTCTGTTGGTACAGGGATACTATATTATATTGGGAATTACTGATATTAATACATATACTGTAGTTCTGGTGGTACGGGGATACTAATAAAATTGAGAATAACTCGGTTTATACTCGAGTCAAATACTACCTGCTCCGGCGGCCGCACACTCCGTATCCTCTGCTGACTGACGTCACTACTTGGAAGTAATGCTGGCCCGAGTAGTGATGTCAGCCAGCAGAGGAATGTGGAGCATGCGGCTGCCGGAGCTTAGAAGAGGATCCACACAGCCTGCAGGGAACATGTGGAGCAGGTAAGAGAAGACAACTGTGGGGATTCAGAAGGGGGGGAAGTACAGTAATTACTGCAGTGGCTATTCCTTTCCACTGTCGATGTTTGGAAACTACAACTCCCAGCAACTAAAGCATGCTGGAGTTATAGTTTCCACATCTGGAGTGCCAAGGAATGAGGCTTTATTGCCTTTTAAATGGACATAAGAATTCCCAAACAGTAATAGCCAAATACAGTATGTCTATTCTGTATGGGACTTCTGCTTTTCATTTAAAGGGCAACTAAAGCCTAAAAACAATACAGAATCAAGGAGAATGTTATCTATTGCTGCCTTTTGATTCTTTATTGTTTTGAGGCTTTAGTTGCCCTTTAAATGGACAGCAGAATTCCCATAAAGCAGTCCCATACGTAATAGCCATACTGAATTTGGCTATTACTGTCTGGGACTACTGTATGGGAATTCTGCTGTCCATTTAAAGGGCAACTAAAGCCTCAAAACATTACAGAATCAGAAGGCAGTTTTGATCATAATTTCTACCCTCGGTTTTACTTGAGTCAATCACTTTTACTCCTTTTTAGAGGTAAAAGTGGGTGCTCGGTTTATACTCGGGTTGGTTTATACTCGAGTTAACCACTTTTACTCCTTTTTAGAGGTAAAAGTGGGTGCCTCGGTTTATACTCGGGTCGTTTATACTGTAATTGCAGTAATATATGTATAACAGTATATATTGGTATAAAACATATACTGTAGTTCTGGTTGATCCAGGGATACTATATATATTGAGAATTACTAGTATTAATACATATACTGTAGTTCTGGTTGGTACAAAGATACTATATAATATTGAGAATTACTGGTATTAATACATAAACTTAGTTCTGGTGGTACAGGGTTACTATATAATATTGAGAATTACTGGTATTAATACATATACTGTAGTTCTGGTTGGTACAGAATACTATATAATATTGAGAATTACTGGTATTAATACATATACTGTAGTTCTGGTTGGTTGTGCATACTATATATAATATTGAGAATTACTGGTATTAAAACATATCCTGTAGTTCTGGTTGGTACAGGGATACTATATAATACTGAGAATTACTGATATTAATACATATTCTGTAGTTCTGGTTGGTACAGGTACTATATAATATTGAGAATTACTGGTATAATACATAACTGTAGTTCTGGTTGGTACAGGGAACTATATAATATGAGAATTACTGGTATAGTACAATATACTGTAGTCTGGTTGGTACAGGGATACTACATAATATTGAGAATTACGGGTATTAATAGATATACTGTAGTTCTGGTTGGTACAGGGATACTGTATAATATTGAGAATTACTTATATTAGTACAATTTACTGTAGTTCTGGTTGGTACAGGGATACTACATAATATTGAGATTACTGGCATTAATACATATACTGTAGTTCTGGTTGGTACAGGGATACTATATAATGAGAATTACTGTATAGTAATATATCTAAACTGTAGTTCTGTTTGCATACATATTAATTCTATAGTATCCCTGTTATATAATATTGAGAATTACTGATTTAATACATATACTGTAGTTCTGGTTGGTACAGGGATACTATATAATATTGAGAATTACTGGTATTAATACATAACTGTAGTTCTGGTTGGTACAGGGATACTATATAATTGAGATTACTGATATTAATACATGTTAATATCTATAGTATCCCTGTACTATATAATATTGAGAATTACTGTTTAATACATATACTGTAGTTCTGGTTGGTACAGAGATACTATATAATATTGAGAACTACTGGTATTAATACATATACTGTAGTTCTGTTTGGACTAGATGGACGCATGTCTTTATTCAACCTCCTTTATCGTGTTACTAAAATATTTGTAGTCATAACAATTTCACATACATCCATAATTTGTGCGTACATGAGTTCAATGCGTGTTTATGGCGGGCCTTCTTTTCTTGTACACAGACACCAGGATTTTTCACTACATATAAACGCTGCATCTCTAAATCTATGATTACATCTTTGAACAAAGTAATTAGATTGGAAATGAAGGCTACCAGTTGCACAGGCCAGTCTATTGAAATACTTCCCTTTACAGCTTCAATGTGACTTTTCCTTGACAATTAAACAAATGCGTTTCCATTGGATTTGGTTAGTACTAAATGCTTTCATGTTGTGTTTACGGGTACGTAATTGATCCACAATGTCATCCGAACAGACAGGGGGAAACACAGGTAGCTCTAGGCTTTAACACTTCTCATGCTTTGATCTATTGTAAGCTGATACGGCAGCCTGTGTGTTTTAAAACCGTTTTACTGAAGTAAACCACATACAGAGGAGGAGATCGGGAGCCCATTTCTGGTTCGTCTTCTTCCAAGTGAATTTATTTTCATGATCACTTTCTAGTTAGAGTTGAATTGCTCTGTCGAAAGAGGCATGGACTGCATTCCAGGAATTGAATGAATGCAAATGCTCAGGTTAAGGGTAACTATGGTCCAAAGATGACCAGGCAAATTGACAGGAATTGCTTTCAATTGCAATTTACTTTCATTATTTATTTATTTTTAAATAGTTTTGAAGATATTTACATTTCTATGTTGATATGATATGGTAGCAGCATCACCAGATCTCCTGCACTTCCTACTCTAAAACCATGTGGGCAAACCTTAAGCTGGGTACACACCATACAGTAATTCGGCCTGACCGATGTACATTTCAGTGTTTCATCGGTCGGGCTAATTATTGTACGGCTTCTTGTTGCGGCCGCAACTGACTGTTTATTCGTCCAAATCAGATGAACGCACGATCAGATGGGTCGAAAAACCACAGCCGATCGTGTGGTCCTCATGGTTACTGTCAGATGGGGCTGCTTTTGCCACGACTGACTGTCCTTCCTCCTGGCCGACGGGTCCATACCGCACGTTTTTTAAATAGGGCCCTGTAACTCAATTTCTTCCTGGTTTCTTTTGCTTTCTCCTGCTTTCAGCTTTCTCCTGCACTGAATAGGGGAACTAGTATTTGTGACTGCAGATTCAGAGCCTCCCCCCCCCTAATTTTTTAGTCAGTGATTTCTTCACATCTCGGGCTGTACAGCATGTAGAGAGGTTGTTGATGGCTCAAAGGTAAGAACCTGGCATTTCATTTAAACCCTTTCCCTGCCACAGATCGTATATTCACGATCTGTGCAGTGAATGTTCAAACTGCCACAGATCGTGAATATACGATCTGTGGCTTCCCCCCTCCCCAAAAAATTTCCCCCCCTCTAGGCGCGATCGGGGCAGCATTCAACGTCCCCCCTACCCCCCTCGATCCCCCCTCGGTTTCGGCCAAATCCAGGGGGGATCGGAAGATATCCCTACCTAACATGGCCCCCGCAGCTGAAGCCGGTCCCACGTGGAGGAAGTTCCTTGTTCCGGAAAGGGAGACCCCGGTGATGTCACTGACTTCCTCCTTCACCGGGTCTTCCCATATGGAGGTACACTGCTGCCCCCGTGGTCCAGTGGAGGTACTGCAGGTGATCTCTATATAGATCATGCTGCTGTACCTAGTATAGAACAAGCTGTCAAGCTGACAGCTGTTCTATACATTTTGTGAATGGAACTCAAAGTTCCATTCACAAATAGGATTTTTTCTAAGTCTTTGCTACTTAGCGAAGACTTAAAAAAAAATGGGGACAGAGATCAATATTTGGTGATCCTTCTGATCACCAAATTATTGATCTTTGCCAATGATGAAAAATCACTTCCTGGAAAATGATTTCCGGAAGTGATTTTTCCGATCGGATTTCGAATTGGAAAACGGGCATTTATGCCCGTATTCCAAGTTCGGTATCATTCCCTAAGATGATCGATGATTATCTTTGGGAATGATCGGGAAAAAAAGGGGAAATACACACAAAAAAATTCTTAAAGTGATACACACACCCTTTTTTTTTTTTACCCTAAAACTATAAATTAGAAAAAAAAAGTTGTCTTCTCCAAGCTCCCCAATGTCCCCAGTGATATCGGTAAAGTAAACGCGGATACTTATTGTGTTCGATTTCAAGGGAAACTAAGCCTATATTTTATAAGGAAATTTTGCAGAGGACCAAATAAAGACCGTTGATTTTTTAGGATCAGTAAAGTGTGCAAAAACTGTGGTTGACTCTCCATACTAACCGACTTCACTAAAATACACTAAAAGGGGGGAGGTGTGTGTGTGGGGGGTGGGTTGTGGCGTTTTTAAAAATTTTTCTTGTAACTGCACTTCTAAATGCGTCCCATTTGAGCTAGTTGGTGGCCTCGTCTCTGTTTGCACCCACGCAAATGGCACACCGTTTGATTCAGGACATGTGGGAGATTGCTATTTATTGGTTTTTTTGCTTGTCAAGTGGGTTTAGGTAGGATTTCAACCCTTGAATCATCTCATTTTATTTTTCACAAAATCTCGTAAAAACACCGAGTTCTTTGGATCGCTGGGTCTGGAATTCTTCATGCATGTATGAAAGCATGGCACCGTAACGTAGCTGAAGGTGTGTAGATTCCAAAATATATAGTTTTGTGGGGGAATTTCCATGTTTCGGGACTGTTTCCTAGAAAAGGGTAGGCTGTTCAAATTACAGAGCACTTTGATTTTTTCTTGTAATTGCATTTGTGCATGCGTCCCATTTGAGCTAGTTGGTGGCCACTCTCTGTGTGCATCCACGCATATGGCATACCGTTTGATTCAGGACATGTGGAAGATTGCTATTTAGTGGGTTTTTTTCTTGTCAAGGGTTTAGGTAGGATTTCAATCCTTGAATCATCTCATTTATTTTTTACAAAACCTCGTAAAAACACGAGTTCTTTGGATCGCTGGGTCTGGAATTCTTCATGTATGCATGAAAGCATGGAACCGTAACGTAGCTGAAGGTGTGTAGATTCCAAAGTATATAGTTTGTGGGGGGAATCTCCATTTTTTTGGGACTGTTTCCTTAGAAAAAGGGTAGGCTGTTCAAATTACAGAGCACTTTGATTTTTTCTTGTAATTGCATTTGTGCATGCGTCCATTTGAGCTAGTTGGTGGCCACGTCTCGTGTGCATCCACGCATATGGCATACCGTTTGATTCAGAACATGTGGGAGATTGATATTTTAGGTGGGGTTTTATTTGCGGGGGGCATTTCAAAGTTTTGGGGCTGTTTGAAATTACAGAGCACTTTGATATTTTTCTTGTAATTACACTGGTGCATGCGTCCCATTTGGCTAGTTGGTGGCCACGTCCCTGTGTGCATCCACGCATATGGCATACCGTTTGATTCAGGGCATTTGGAAGATTGATAATTGACAAGTTTTTTTTACATGACATGGAAATTTGCCATGATTTTTAACTTTGAATTGTATTTTATAAATTTTTTCCTGAAAATCTGGTAAGAGCGAAATTGTACACAAAACTGCACCCACACCATTGGTGGGTATGCATAAAAGAATCACACCATTGTGTAGCTGAAGGTGTGTAGAGTCCAAGAATATATAGTTTGGGGGGTATTTCTAATATAGAGGGGTGTTTAGTCTGACAAATCTGAAAAGTTGCTGTAATTGGGCCACTGTTCATTGGCTCACTTTGTGGCTAGTTGATTCCACGTCTGCGTGTGTAACCATACATAGGGCATACCGTTTGATTCAGAACATTTGGGAGATTGATATTTGGTAACTTTTTTTACATTACTTGGGTTTTGGCATATTTCTACCTTTGAGAGTGTTTTTTTTTTTAAATTTTTTAGAATCTGCTAAAGCTGTGAACTTCTACGAAGAACCGCCCCAACCATTGATGGTACGAATGAACAAACTACAGAATTTCGTAGATAAAGGTGTGTGGATTGAGAAATAATATGTTTGTGGGGTTGTTTTGGTGGGGAAAAATTGCAGACTGTTTCAAATCGATTTGACTGAATATTTTTGCTGTTCTGAGCCTTGTGCATTGTTTCACTTTGTGTCTTTTGGCTTCCACGTCCACGTGTGTAACCACACATATGGCATACCGTTTGATTCAGGACTTTGGGAGATTGATATTAAGTAGCTTTTTTTTTACATTCCTTGGGTTTTTGGCATGATTTCTACACTTTTGAAGTTGTTTTTGTTCATTTTTTCAGACAAATGCGAATTTCTACGAAGAACTGCGCCCACACCATTGATTGTATGAATGAACAAACTACAGCGTTACGTAGCTGAAGGTATGTAGATTCTGAGAATATATAGTTTTGCGGGGGTATTTCCAAGTTAGAGGGTGTTCATTTTGAAAATCTGGGGAAATGCTGTTATTGGCTCACTGCCATTGTTTTACATTTTGACTAGTCGCTTCCACGTCAGTGTGTGTAACCACACATATGGCACACTGTTTGATTCAGGACATTAGGAGATTGATATTGGTAAGTTTTTTTTACATTACATGGGGTTTTGGTGTGATTTGTAACTTTGAAATGTATTTTTCTCTATTTTTCCAGAAAATTGTGTAGAAATGCGAAATTCTACGAAGAACTGCGCCCACACCATTGATGGTATAAGAACGAACTACAGTGCTACATAGCTGAAGTGTTTTTAGATTTCAGGAATATATAGTTTGTGGGGGGTATTTCTGAGTTATCAGGTGGTTTTGTGGAAAAAACTGCAGACTGTCCAAATTCGGAGTTGGCTAATATTTTCGCTGTTTCTGAGCCATCGTGCATTGTCTCACTTTGTGGCTTTTCGCTTCCACGTCCGCGTGTGTAACCACACATATGGCATACCGTTTGATTCAGGACATTTTGGAGATTGATATTATAACTTTTTTTAGATTCCATCAGGTTTTTGGCATGATTTCTACCTTTTGAAGTTGTTTTTTTGTTCATTTTTTCAGAAAAGTGCGAACTTCTACAAAACTGCGCCCACACCATTGATGGTATGAATGAACAAACACTACAGCGTTACATAGCTGAAGGTGTGTAGATTTCAGGAATATATAGTTTGTGGGGGTTATTTCTAAGTTACGGGGTGTTTTGTGGAAAAAACTGCAGACTGTCCAAATTCGGATTTGGCTAAATATTTTCGCTGTTTCTGAGCCATCGTGCATTGTCTCACTTTGTGGCTTTTTCGCTTCCACGTCCGCGTGTGTAACCACACATATGGCATACCGTTTGATTCAGGACATTTGGGAGATTGATATTTAGTAACTTTTTTTTAGATTCCATCAGGTTTTGGCATGATTTCTCCCTTTTGAAGTTGTTTTTTGTTCATTTTTTCAGAAAAGTGCGAACTTCTACGAAGAACTGCGCCCACACCATTGATGGTATGAATGAACAAACTACAGCGTTACATAGCTGAAGGTGTGTAGATTTCAGGAATATATAGTTTGTGGGGGTTATTTCTAAGTTACGGGGTGTTTTTGTGGAAAAACTGCAGACTGTCCAAATTCGGAGTTGGCTAAATATTTTCGCTGTTTCTGAGCCATCGTGCATTGTCTCACTTTGTGGCTTTTCGCTTCCACGTCCGCGTGTGTAACCACACATATGGCATACCGTTTGATTCAGGCATTTGGGAGATTGATATTTAGTAACTTTTTTTTAATTCCATCAGGTTTTGGCATGATTTCTACCTTTTGAAGTTGTTTTTTGTTCATTTTTTCAGAAAAGTGCGAATTTCTTACGAAGAACTGCGCCCACACCATTGATGGTATGAAACAAACTACAGCGTTACATAGCTGAAGGTGTGTAGATTTCAGGAATATATAGTTTGTGGGGGTTATTTCTAAGTTACGGGGGTGTTTTGTGGAAAAAACTGCAGACTGTCCAAATTCGGAGTTGGCTAAATATTTTCGCTGTTTCTGAGCCATCGTGCATTGTCTCACTTTGTTGCTTTTCGCTCCACGTCCGCGTGTGTAACCACACATATGGCATACCGTTTGATTCAGGACATTTGGGAGATTGATATTTGGTACCTTTTTTTTACATTCCATGGGGTTTTGGCATGATTTCGACCTTTTGAACGTTGTTTGATGTTCATTTTTTTTTAAAATCTGGTAAAGTGCAAACTTCTACGAAGAACTGCGCCCACACCATTGATGGTATGAAAACGAACTACAGCGTTACATAGCTGAAGGTGTGTAGATTTCAGGAATATAAGTTTGTGGGGGGTATTTTTGAGTTGGGGGGGTGTTTTGTGGAAAAACTGCAGACTGTTCAAATACAAAACTGGCTAATTTTTTTTTGCTGCTACTGACATTTGGCACTGGTCACGCTCTGGGTTAGTTGGCAGCCATGTCTCTGGGTACACCCATGAATGTGGCATACCGTTTTATTCGGGAGGGGTTAGGCTTTCATATTTGAGATGCGTTTGAACTTTCCTCACAGTTTTTAGCTGAAATTCGCATTTGATTTTGTCTCTGATTTTACAGTTGAGGAAAAAAAGGAAAATGTGAGAAAGTAACTTACAATTTGACGAAGAGCTGCGTCCGGTATCTGCATTTGATCGAAACTTATCTCACTCGTAAATCCTGCGGGTGTGTAGTTTTCTAAAAATATCTCACTTGTGGGATATTTTAGTTAATTTGGTAGATATTCTATGTTAACTGTCAGTAGTGGTTATACATTTAATTTGGTGTAATATTCTAGGAGGTGCAGTTTTAGTTTGGGGGGTCTCCTGTACAGAAAAGTGGTACCTACATATATCTGGTATCGTTTGTACTCGGGAGTATCAGAGCTTTTAGAAACAGTAAGATTTTGTGTGTAACCTTAAGATAACTATAAGTAAAAATGGGAAAATCCATGAAAATTTGCAATTTTCATTTTTTTTACATATTTTACCCATAATTCCAGTAAAATTTCCAGAAAAGTTACAAAATTTTGTTACCATATTAAAGTACACTTTGTTGAAAAAAACAATGTATAATATTCCTGATTTACTGCAAGGTTTCCTACTGTAAATTAGTCAAGCGATTAAGGACAAATCCTGAAAATTCTCTCGGCAGTTAACGCAAAAAAAATCAAAATCTCCTGGCAGTGAAAGGGTTAAAAGAACATTGTTTAGAGACCACATTTCCCTTTTTTTTTCTTGCTTGAGTTTAGGGCATGCAAATATAATTTTGGTTCTATGGGCCATGCTTGTGGAGTAGTAATGTATTTTATTAGGTTGTTACTGGTAACTGTATTACCTAATTTTATTATGGAGGGCAAATTACTAATTGTACTGTAGGGAACTGTACTGAGTTGTAGTTTACAAACATCTGGAGTGCCATGGAATAGTTGGTTACTGGATTCTGCTACCGTATTACAGTATTATGGTACTGTATATTAGGGCCAATACTGTAAGCTCTTTTACTACTGTATGGAACTGTACTATATGAAGTGAAGTGACTACTGAACAAGTTTTTTTTTATTTAAAATAAATACCGTACTTTAAAGAAAAAAACATGGATCTCCTCTTAATTCATGTTCATTTTCTAATAATTTTTACTACCGTAACTATAGGTTCGCATTAGTTTAGTTTTAGTATTTTCTACCCTCAGTTTATACTCGAGTCAATCATTTTTAACGCCTTTTTTTCAGGTAAAAATGTATACCCTCGGTTTATACTCGGGTTGGTTTACTTGATGTATAGGTGCTGGATTGAAGTCATATAGCAACACTAACACATAAGAGTAAGAGCTTCTTACATGTATTAATTTATAGAATGAAAAGTCATTTTTTTATCAGTGTACAATTTCTTTAACTTCAACAATCAATGTATTTTTTGTCTTATACTAGTTACATCTGATTGGTGCAGAGTATTAGCAATCAAACCTTTGCACCTCTTTGTGCATAAGCTTTTATGCATTTGTTTAATAAAACGGAATATACTAAATCACATTCAGAAAGGCTTGTATATTTCTAGGTAACATTGCCAACTTAGGTTAATAAGAAGTAGGCCTTAAGTCATGGTCCTTATTTAAAGACTCATGGGCCAATTTACCCAGAGGGCGCAGGGCAAAGTCTTTACTCCATAAACTTTAACTCCTATTAGCCTCGGATTGCATGGGTTTTGCAAAAAGACACCATCCGGCGCTCGTGATTCAATATCACCCTTTGCGCTAGTTTTTAGCTCTGGATTTTAACGCCAGCAAATAGCTGTCATTTAAATCTTCAGGGAAACAGCGCGCGGATTACTGTCACCAACCTTTATAAAAGGTTTCACTTTTATAATTGCGAAATCCTGGAATCGCCCCTGGCATTGCAAACATCAGGAAGTTTAAAAGGAAACTAGAAAAAGAAATGTAAGAAAAAAGTTTTTAATCCAAGAGCCATGATTAGATTTGTGAACACAGGTGAATTTAATCAAGAGAGAGGAAATCCGCTTTCATTCTACCTGTGACATGTCCATTTACGTAAAAGGGAACAATTGAGGAAGAAAGACACAATTTGACTTTTTGAAAGTCAAATTGAATATAATAGAGTAAATGCATTTCATTAATTCATTCTTACTTACAGAAACCAAACTTACAATGTTCTTCTTTAAAGTGAAAGCATTTCTCTCCCTAAACAACCATGTATTGTAATACACTCAGACATCCTATCCTGCATATCAAGCTTTCTGCAGGGGAGAAAGGGGGCACAGTGCTGAGTGTGGCTAGGGGGACATGACTTCAGTGATGGCAGAGGCAGAGTTAGGAGCCAAAGGGGTGGGTGGAGGCGGAGTTGGGGGTGTAACAGGGCATTCTGGGGTAATGTTGAGTCAATCACTTTTACTCCTTTTTAAAGGTAAAAGTGGGTGTCTCGGTTTATACTCGGGTTGGTTTATACTCGAGTTAATCACTTTTACTCCTTTTTAGAGGTAAAAGTGGGTGCCTCGGTTTATACTCAGGTCGGTTTGTACTGTATATGCAGTAATATATGTATACCAGTATATACTGGTATTAAAACATATACTGTAGTTCTGGTTTGTACAGGGATACTATATAATACTGAGAATTACTAGTATTAATACATATTCTGTAGTTCTGGTTGGTACAGGGATACTATATAATATTGAGAATTACTGGTATTAGTACAATATACTGTAGTTCTGGTTGGTACGGGATACTACATAATATTGAGAATTACTGTATTAATAGATATACTGTAGTTCTGGTTGGTACAGGGATACTGTATAATATTGAGAATTACTTATATTAGTACAATTTACTGTAGTTCTGGTTGGTACAGGGATACTACATAATATAGAGAATTTCTGGTATTAATACATATACTGTAGTTCTGGTTGGTACAGGGATACTACATAATATTGAGAATTACTGTATAGTAATATATACTATATACTGTAGTTCTGGTTGGTACAGGGATACAATATAATATTGAGAATTACTGGTATTAATACATATACTGTAGTTCTGGTTGGTACAGGGATACTATATAATATTGAGAATTACTGGTATTAATACATATACTGTAGTTCTGGTTGGTACAGGGATACTATATAATATTGAGGATTACTGATATTAATACTATATTCGTACAGGGATACTATATAATATTGAGAATTACTGGTATTAATACATATACTGTAGTTCTGGTTTGGACTAGATGGACGCATGTCTTTATTCAACCTCCTTTATCATGTTACTAAAATATTTATAGTCATAACAATTTCACATACATCCATAATTTGCGCGTACATAAGTTCAATGCGTGTTTATGGCTGGCCTTCTTTTCTTGTCCTCTGCTCGTGTTTTTGCTTGAAATGAACTTGAAACAGGAGAAGGGGGATGGCGCTCAGGCAGCGAGGCTAGGTAAGTGACTTTAGGGGCATCTTTGGAACATATGCATAATGCGAAATCTGGGTTTTGGGGGTGATAAACATTTCTAAGCTAAGTTTAAATTTTTACTTTAATGGGCAATATAATTAACTTTCTGGTGCACTATTCACTAATTGGTCATACCAGAGGACTCGTGGACATCTTTTAAGATTAAAAGAAAAAAAGTTTCATCTTCAGTTTAGGGAAAGGTTTTTTTTACAGTGACAATTGTGAAACTGTCTTCCAGCAAATGTGGTAATGGCAAGTTAATTAAATAGTGTTAAAAGTGGGCTAGATACTTTTTTAAATAGATATTATTGAGAAGTACTTGTATTAATACATTTACTGTAGTTCTTGTTGGTACAGGGATACTATATTATATTGGGAATTACTGATATTAATACATATACTGTAGTTCTGGTTGGTACGGGGATACTATATAAAATTGAGAATAACTCGGTTTATACTCGAGTCAAATACTTACCTGCTCCGGCGGCCGCACACTCCGTATCCTCTGCTGACTGACGTCACTACTTGGAAGTAATGCTGGCCCGAGTAGTGATGTCAGCCAGCAGAGGAATGTGGAGCATGCGGCTGCCGGAGCTTAGAAGAGGATCCACAGCAGCCTGCAGGGGAACATGTGGAGCAGGTAAGAGAAGACAACTGTGGGGATTCAGAAGGGGGGGAAGTACAGTAATTACTGCAGTGGCTATTCCTTTCCACTGTCGATGTTTGGAAACTACAACTCCCAGCAACTAAAGCATGCTGGGAGTTATAGTTTCCACATCTGGAGTGCCAAGGAATGAGGCTTTAATTGCCTTTTAAATGGACATAAGAATTCCCAAACAGTAATAGCCAAATACAGTATGTCTATTACTGTATGGGACTTCTGCTGTTCATTTAAAGGGCAACTAAAGCCTAAAAACAATACAGAATCAGAAGGAGAATGTTATCTATTGCTGCCTTTTGATTCTTTATTGTTTTGAGGCTTTAGTTGCCCTTTAAATGGACAGCAGAATTCCCATAAAGCAGTCCCATACAGTAATAGCCATACTGAATTTGGCTATTACTGTCTGGGACTACTGTATGGGAACTTCTGCTGTCCATTTAAAGGGCAACTAAAGCCTCAAAACATTACAGAATCAGAAGGCAGTTGTGATCATCATGTTTGCAATCTTGGTTGTAAATTAATTCCGACTATTTAGGGCACGGCCACACTGCGCCGCAAACGCAATTGCACATGAAATTGTGCGCGAGTTGTTCGTTGCGTTTGCGCATGCGTTATTCTTATTAGTTAGAAAATCATGTGATTGCGATTAAAAAGCTGATTCAATGATCTGAAAAAAATGCAACGCAAACACACACAAATGCAGCAGTGTGGCCGAGCCCTTAAAGGGGGGAAAAAGCTATTTCAGAAGGTCCATTTGTGAAACAATAGGATCCCCTAGTTTGTTTAACGTTCCCAATAACAATTTTAATTAAACCTGAAACATTTTATTACATTTTCACACTTCTGACAATTGGATTGTTTTATGTTTAATTCTCACTCTCTTGCTTTATGTCCATATTTGATCTGTCTCTAAGGAACACATTGGAAACATTTCCTCACTGTGTTCTGGTTTCTCTGGCTCTTGTCTTGATGATGCCCAAGAGAAGTAAATTTATTTCCCCATTTTACTCTCCATCGTTTTTTTCTTTTGCAAGTCATTACTGTGACAACTACAAGACAAAACTGTATACTGAGGGCTTAATAACGTCCATCACATGGTTTTTGCACCTCCTGTGCAGTTTCTTGCACAATACAAGATCCAAATGCAAGTTGGCCATTTAAGGAACATGTTAATTGCGCCCATTTATATTACATTACATAACATTTGGGAGGTATAATTCCCCTTCGGTTCCATTTAATTGTGTGGGGTTGCAATAAACAGTTTTTATTTATTAACAAGCCCTGTGCCCTTCTCTTAACAGTTTCCTGGGAGATTTGGTGGTTTAGCCCCTGTACAGAAAAGCCCTGATAATTAATAGCCCAATTCATTATGAGTGTCCCACCTCTGCACATTTTCAGAATATAGATGGTAAAGTATGCCATCAATCATGCAGGATTCCTCTCTATCTGGCAGTATATACAAGGAATACGCAGGCTAACACCACAAAAATAAATGATACAATGGTGCTGGGGACTTAATTCAAGCTTTTTTATGCTCCAGGCTTCTGCCGGATGCACTTAAAGTTGCGATACTTATTGGTAGCTCTGACCCTGTTAGGGACTGGAGCGTCTGACCTGGGGGCGGGCAGTGCTCCCTGGGAGTTGTAGTTTCCAGCCGCACCCGCCTCCCTGTATTTCCCGCGAGTTCTGGTCGCGCCTGCGTGGCCGCGGCTGGTCTCCGCGGGGAGGCGGGATGATTAAGTCGGAGCGGGTGCCATTTTATTGAGTGCTGGCAGGGAGGAGTTTTCTTCTTCTTATCCTCCCTCCCTATAGTTAAGATAGTTTGTGAAGTTATTGTGATTTGTATATATATTGGAAAAGGGGTTGTTGGTCACAGCTGCGGATGCATCCTTGCGAAGGTTATGTTTTGGACCCAGAGGCTTGGCATTTAGCATTGGCTATGGCTCGGGGATCTTCTTGGTTATTAACATGCAAGGATGCATATTAAGATCTGAATAATTAAAATTGATGTGTCAATAAAAGCTGTGGCCTTATGTTTCACCCAACCAGTGTGTCTGACTGTTTCATTTTACAACAAAAAAGGTAATTTATATGTAAAGAGTTTAAATTTCCTGTAAGCAGCCATGGTTGCTCAGCCACTGGTCGTAGCTTGTTTTAAAAGTAGGACAGCAACTTTTCCTTTATCCTAACTTATTTTGGACCCACAGTTCCCCTTGAAATGTAATTACAGTGATAAGAATACAACCAAATCTGCCCCATACTGAGAGGACCTTCAGCTTCATGTTTATCAGATGTTTCTTAAATGGTCAAACCTTAAATGGTACTTATTGTTAAATTGTCTTATTGCTGTAAAGCTCAAAGGATGAAAAACCTGTGTCCAAAAACAGAAGACTCTACAGTAAATACTAAACTTAGAATCAGAGACATACAAATTATTTCTTTCCCGGTTAGACAAAACAAAAGCAAAGGTTTGCACTATACTTTTAATTGTTTCAATGATTTCCCCAACAACCAGTCACCACTAAAATCCTAAAAGCCATACTAACCTCACAACATAAAGCCTTTATTACAGATGTTACCTTTTAAAAAAAAGACATAGCAGACACTGAGGATGAACTTTGTGCATTGAATACAAATTTCAGGATTATGGCAATCCTTACAATGACCTATTGGACTGTTTAACATGCTCTACATGAACAGTTCAAAGTCACAAAAAATCATGTAATCACAGGACCTGGATCTGTGCTGAAGATCTTTCTCCCCCAAACATTTTGCTTTTAAAAAGTTGAATCTTTGTATCTTACAAATGGACAGGAATGTGCAGGTAATTGACACATCATTAGATTTATATAACAATGGTGAGTTCACTTGTTATCAATTTAAAGGGGTTACATTCTAGAGTTAAATTCTCCTTTAAAAATTCTCATTACGCAATTGCAAACAACTGGGCTGAGGTAAAAAAAAAAGGCTTTTATAGTTAGGCAGCCACTATAGTTGCACTTTGCCTAAGTAGTCCAGCTTTACCTTTCTACAAAACAAGTAAGAAACCCAAATTAAATAGCAAGCAATGCAAGCATGTCTATAAACCAATACACAAAATAGCAATGTTCCACAGTGCTTACTTTCTTAGAACATCATCACTGCCATAGTGCCATCTGAATATCAAAATTATTTGCAGTTGGATAAGGGATATTAAATGACATGATACATCTTCAGCACTGCAGGATTTCACTCCCATAAAGTGCACAATACATTTGAAGCTGAGCTGTTTTATAACCTACCAATGTTTTGTCAATCTGGTTTCTTGGTGTTGGACCTAGTTGGTTCCAGACACGTAAGCAGACACTCCATCTGTACTGGATCAACTGAAAGAGATCTGAAAGATGTCCTTTTAAATCTAATCTTACTTTAAACACACACAGCCCTCAGATCTCTTTGTATTTACATCAATGACATCTTGCTAATGCTTGTATCATATGATGCATAAACTCTAATACTCAAGCCTTGTCCTGTTCTCTTCTAAAATTAAACTACAATCTTAACAGAAAAACAGAACAGCTGTCATTTTTAGCGATATGATATTTAGTTGTGTGAGCGGAGAAAAAAAGCTTAACTGTGAAAAATCCCTTGCATATGTGTGTAAACTTATTTTAATACAAACGGAAATGAATAAAGGTCCAAACCAATGGTGTGTTAGTTCTTGTCCAGAGTTTGGTAAATGAATGATCCACTGTATTTGGTGGCCTCCTATACATTAAGTAAAGGCAACCATAAAGGCTAGGAGAGAGCTAAAACTGGTGTAAAAGTG
The DNA here is from genome assembly GCA_019447015.1 of Hymenochirus boettgeri. Lineage (NCBI taxonomy): Eukaryota > Metazoa > Chordata > Amphibia > Anura > Pipidae > Hymenochirus > Hymenochirus boettgeri. The sequence continues at coordinate 33,282,557 of CM033477.1, forward strand.
GGTGAGAATTCTGTTTTATCCCACCTCTATTAATTTTTAGGCTGTAAATAACATTTTTGCAATTAGCAGACTTGATAGAAAATGTTCACTTAGGGTTGGACCCAGATTCCACCTCTAGTGAGCATTTTCATCATTTCATCAAGTCTGCTAATTGCAAAAATGTTATTTACAGCCTAAAAAAATAAAAGACCCAAAGTTCCAAATTACCTCTGAACCATTCAAAACTTTTTCATTTTTGGTAACCCTTGAAAAATACTCTTGAGTCTTTTGAGCTACTTTTGAGGGTTACACAATCTACTTCCGAGGGTTACACAATCTACTTCCGAGGGTTACACAATCTACTTTCAAGGGTTACCAAAGCTACTTTCGAGTAGAGATGTAATGTGGGTTCGAATAGAACCCAGTTTCGATCGAATCTGGAGGTTTCAAGTCCTGACAAAGCTTTCAGAACTGCCGAACTTCACAGAACCCGGATTTTTTTGAATTTTGGATTTTTATCGAAAATCGAAAAACGAAAGTAGACAATTATCGAAAATTGAAAGTAGAAAATTTTCGAAAATCGAAAGTAATGATTTTCGAAAATCGAAAATAGATGATTTTCGAAAATCGAAACTCGAACTTTCTGAAAATTTGGAAAATTCGAAAACGAGCAAAACTCAACATTTTCGAACATCTCTACTTTCGAGAGTCCAGCGAAGCTTCTTTCTATTTACTTTGGAAGGTTATTGATCTACTTTTGATTGTTACCGAATTTATGGGAATACTTTTATAGAGGGTTTCTGAAATTGTCTGTGTGTAGGAAATTCTATTTATTAACATTTTGGGTATGTACGTGTTACCCTGACCATTTCCAGGTGCCGAGCCATCTACTTTAAGTTAGGTACATCTCTCTTTTCATATCCTTATTTTACTCAAAACTTTTGGATTTAATCCCTATTGTTTTCTATGGGTCAGTTTTTCAGATTTTCGGGGTTTTTTAGAATTCAAAAAATCTGAACCCAGAATGAAAACTCGCCAGTTTAGAACATCTCTAGTTGTTCACTAGCCATATAAATGGGTCCCAAGTGTGTCTACCATGGTGGCTCTAGCTCCATTAAATGAAGATAAAAGAGATGAATTGACAGATGCTATTTGTAAAGGATAAGGCAGTGATCAAGGGTTCATTTCGCTGCTTTTTCTTCTGTTACTGTTTTATATTTAGATTTTACATCTTTATTCTAAGCATCCCCATATTGCTGTTTTTTTTCCTGTTCTTTTAAAGGATTTCAAAGCCCGATGATTGAGGAAACAACAAGAATCCAAACAACCTTGTACAAACAAAGATGTTGTACACATTGTTTATAATGTATGCCAGTTTCCAGATAATATGATATTGTATGGGGCCAGGAATGTGCATTGACTATATTTGTATAAATGTTTGACCAGATTAGTAGCATTTCTTCCACAATCCTTCTATTGCAAACAACCTTGTAAGGTAAAATCTTGTAATAGATGAAATAAAAATAATACAACTGTGTGTGGTTCTGCTCCACAAAAGAAAAAGGAAAGCCAATCCTCACCAGTCCCATGAGATGATGACCTACAATGTTGTCTGTTTGGAGTATCAAGCCGAGAACTTAGCAGCCAGAGCAATTAGGCTGTTATAGGCTATTATTTGACAATAATTGGTTTATTTATAGGCTGTTAAAATATAAACAACTTCTGGGCTTCCCTGAGCTATTGTCAAATCACTATGCAATTCTCAATATATCCTTCAAGTTTCAGGCAGCACAAACAGTTAAGTTCACCGTACTATAGATAAGTGGAAGTGCAATCAACCCCATGACCTGCATAGCGGAAGAGGATGCTAACTAGCGCAAAACGGTCCAGCACTCCAACATCCTGCCTGCCAAGAGGTCATGGATGGATGAGTTTAAATTCAACGCTGCAGGGAAACAAATTAATTCCGTTGCACATAGGCTAATGAAACCTTGTTCTCCTTTGTGCACGGGAGAAACTGCATACAATAGCGATGAAAGATGTGCAAATACCTGCCTGCAGTGGAGATGGCTGAAAGTGTTAAAGAGAGAGGCACAGCAATGATTCTCACCATTGAAACTCCAGTACCATCCTGTGACAACAAAAGAACAACATAGAATGCAGGTATCCACATTTAATAGAATATGTACAAAGTGCATCTTAAAATTAGGGAAGAGAATCCGGGAGACTGAAAAATAGCTACTCATCTAACAGAGGTAAAACATGAATATATAAAGCAAACAAGGCAGTGGAGAAAATAGTAAAAGTGTGTACATCAAGGGTTATTCAATAGAAGTTCTTATCGTTAAAAATGGTGCTAATTTTGCCCCAACCAATCAATGTTAGCTTTCAAATGTTAAATAATGTCTGATTGTTGGGGAAAAATTAGCACCATTTTTAACGATGAGAACTTTTATTGAATCTCCCTGATAGTCTTTAAAAACATTTGAAATCATTTTAAAGCCTGTACATTGACCGTGAAATGCAAAAGTGTGGAAATTATTTCCATTCTTTTTGTCTGGTATTCCTGCTGGTTGGTCAAGCGAAAGTTGGTTTCAGGCAGCACCCAGACCACCTCCAAATTCAATGTGGATGCATATTTACCTCTATAAGCACCTATGGATACAGCTAACTAAATGATTTTCCTGGGTGTTCTTTTTGTCCGTGATAACATCCTTGACTCACTGAATGTGTTTAGAGATTACTCTTACTATTCATCAGTGCCAAATCTTAAAATAAAGGTCCCATCTTTTTTGTTTTTACAAATAATATATTGATTAAATGTTAAAGGGTATGTCCACCCCTCTCAAAAACTTTATATTGTGTTAAGAACCCCCCAAACCTCGACCTTGCATTTTGTAACATTTTCAGAAGCTGCTAACATTACTTACCACAAATTTGATACCTGTGGAAACACAAGGGAATTCAATGGCAGGTCCGGTCCAGTGTATCACATGGTGCTTGCTCCATCTCCAAGCAATATCCAACGGAGAAGCCAATATGCAACACAAAGGAGGTAGGTGACGGGGCAACTCGCTATGGTACATATTCTTTATTGAAAATCCATATAAAACAAAACAAACACCCCACCAGAGGTTAGTTCTTAACGTGTTTCGTGGGAGAGTCCCACTTATCAAAAGCTAACAACCAGCCTTCTTTCTATCACGTGCCTCTGCATGCTTCCTTGCCTTTTCCGTCACGGAAAAGCCTTTTCTAGCCATCTTGGTGCCTTAGCGTGATCGCAATTCCATTTGCTTAAAAGCGCAGTAGTGTGGCCTAGCCCTCCAAGAGTATGGGCATTAACCCTTAAGTGCCAGCAGACTTCCCAGAATATTGTCATTACCACTTTCAGTTCCAGCAGAGTATTACCATTAACCTTCAGTACCAGCAGATTTTCCTACTAATAATTTCAGTTCCAGCACTTTCCCAGAGTATTTACAATAACCCTTCAGTGCCAGCACTTTCCATAAATACTTCCATCCAGGCCAGCAGAGTAATACTGTTAACCGTTTCAGATGCCAGCATTGACACAATATACAGAATGAACCTGTTTTCATGTCTCCTCCATTGAATTGTTCACTCCTCACCTACTCTAAGTTCTAATTGTTGGATGGAAGGAAGAGAGAGGCAGGGATAGGGATCCATGGCTGCTAGTCACAGGGTCACTGTTATAAAGTCTGCAGCAGCTTTTACCTGACATTTTAGAACTGTTCTCCTCAGTCCTATTATCTGACCATCCTCCCCCTCCTTCCTTCACCTTCAGTTCCTTTGGAACTTTGTTCTAGTAGAGGGAGCGGAGTTCAGGCTCGTACTCACTACAATTTTACAAATGACAGCAGAACAAGGAGAGCAGATCTAACACAGCAAGTAAAATCTGACAGGAGATGCTAGGGAAAACACGGGTGCCCTGGTTTAACATCGATGCCCTAGCTCTTTGTCTAGGTGGCCCATGCCTAAAAATGGCCCTGCACGGAAGCAAATAAAAGTGGCCGGACCGGCAGCGTCTCCTGTGATTGGCTGAAACGCAATGTCTCAGCTAATCACAAGAGGCGCTGCCGGTCAGCCACTTTTACATTTACTTGCTTCCATGCAAGCAGAAACAAGCATAGCAAGAAGGCTGGTAAGTAATATTAGCAGCTTCTGATAATGTTAAAACCTCGCAAGGTCAATGTTTTGGGGGGATGGACATAACCTTTAAGATTTGTTTGAAAATTCCAAGTGAGCAGCACTCATAAAACATATCATTTATTTCAAATTCCTTAAAATCTGGTTACATTTTCTGCCATTACATGGCATATTTCACAGAACTAACCAGCAACGTTTCGGACCACCCATGTCCTTTTTACTTGACAAAGACCTGGGTGGTCCGAAACGTTTGCTGGTCTAGTTCTGTGAAAATATACCATGTAATGGCAGAAAATGTAACCAGATTTTAGGAATTTGAATAAATGATATGTTTTATGAGTGCTGCTCACTTGGAATTTTTCATATGGATGGAGTACAAGAGGTAAGTACAGAGCCTGCACCATGTTTGAAACCCAGATAAAGCGTGCTGGTGTTAAAAGTGATTTGGATTTTAAGATTTGTTTAACTTTTATTAGCAATGGCCCTTTTATATTTTTTCCAATTTAATTTTTTACTTAATTAACTGTATTTGCCACTATTACTTTATAAAGACTTCCAATGACCCATTACCCATTCGTTCACATTTCAGTAATATGCAATTAAATCCAAATGTATAAGTGCTTTAAGGACAACTAAACTGTAAACATTGACCTTCTACCTCCGAATAGTGTTTCATTGAGGAGCTACAGCACTTACCATTATCTTTCGCCAGGCTTGTGCCCTGGACCTTCCTGTAATAAAGATAGCGCTGAAGCACCAGACAGAATGACTGGCAAATGCAGTTTTTCTTTGTGCTACCAATGCTCTAGAAATGATATTGGGAAGTAGCAATACTACCTCCCACCAAGGGTACTTTTCATCTGAACTGTTTTTGAAAAAAAAAATGATATGCAGTAGTAGTAGTAGTACAGTACATGTCATTTTTAAAGCGCTGCTTTTGCCTTCAGTGCTGCCTCTAATTCCAACTTCCCAATAACTAGGCTGCACTGCTTCTGGTGTGAAGTTTGCTTGTCTAAAATGTAGTCATTTTTTTTATAGTGTTGCCTTTTCATCATGGTATTGAAAGTACCCTGGTATGATCATTATTCCCACATGGCACCCAGACCAGTATTAGCAATGGATTCAGAATTACTAGTCATTACAGGATAATAGATCCTCCTATTGGCTTGTGTACCAATTAGAACAAAAAGTTTCATCAAACTATATACAAACCTTCCAGCTGTAGGGAAAGTTTAGTCCCGGACAAAAAAGAGATGTGGTAGGCTCTGCCGGTCATACACATGTCCTGCGTTATATTAATTTGGGCGCCTGATTTGACCTGAGCATTGAATCTATTTCTTACCTTTTGGAATTCCTGTGTCATTCTTGAGAGGGGGAAAAAACATTAGATCTGTAAAGCTGGTGTAATGAGGAAGCAAGAACATTATAGTTAAGTCCTATACATGTTTGGTCAACTTTACCAAGACATATTCCTAACACGTGTTTACCATTAAAGCTCTTTGTTTTAGGTTTATCAGCCCTTTGTTACAGTTCTAAAATAAAGCCCATAAAAAGAAAAAAACATTATCCTATTAACATTCAGTGTTTTGGTATAGTTTTCTTGAAACTGGCTTTTATCGTCTGGGCTACATCAAGCGTGTCTGAGATTGAATATCCTTTTTTATGAGTCTGGGTACAGTGTATTCTGGGTAAGCCAATGCCCTATCATTTAATCTTTTAGTTATAGAATATTAGAGTAGACTACATACAGGAACTTGACCCTTCTGACCTGCTCAATTGAGACTCCCATTGGGGGAGAACTGATAACGAGTAAAATATTTTAGTAGTAAATCTCTCCATCTAATAATTATCCCCATCTATAATTTATACTGGGAATATACACCCGTATATGCACATATATACTATGGAAGCATCAACTGTAGATTGGTTGTCAAGAAATTAATACAGCAAATATTTATCTGCTCTGCCACGGGAACACTCTCTCAAGGATTGTGCAATAGAAAGGAAACACACGCGCTAAAAATATCCAAAAAGACATCCAGCAGGAAATAAATCATGGGTGCGCTGAATAGTACAGAATAGTATAGTAGGAGCTGGACTAAGGGAAAATGAATGTTGAAAAAAATATAACATTACCGTGAGATCCTTGGGAACTGTAATGTTATTATTTGAGTTGATGCCAAGTCTGCCTTTAGTGATATGGCACATTCAACACTGTTTTAATGCTTTTTTTAATCTGTAAGGTATTCTACCTTTTGTGGAATGGAAAAAATTATAATGAGGGTTATTCTATACCAGTCAAGGCGACTGACCATAGATGGACAGAGCAATAGAACATGGAATGTACTGTAGCTGTAGTAGCGTGTATTTTCTTTGTTATAAACATCTGTCACACCTTGCTTTTCGTTTCCCTCCCACCTCATGTGAAACCGCCTGATTTATTGTTCCAATTCAGGTTTCTCTGTGCGTTTTATGACTTTTGAAACTTAGATGTTGCAGATCCAGCTGAGACCTACCTTTCACTCTTGGGCTGAGATAGAAACTTCAGATCCCAGTTGGAGGCAGTGTGGTGAAGGAAGGCGTCTGTTTGTACTTTGCGAAAAGCTATAGCTGAAGGACCTGCTTCGTTCCTGCTGAGAAATTTAAGGAGAAACATTTTATGCTGCTTCTGAATAAATAAAACAATAGTAGAAATAAATTATTTAAAGTCTAAAATGGTAATTTTTGTGCATCCACATTAATGGCTCCATACATGTTTAATGACTAAAATAAGTGATGAAAACAAATACATTATCAAACACCCCCTCTAAAAAAAAAAAATCCTTCACAGTTACCATAGAAACTAGTGGCATTCAACGTTCACAGCTGCAAGAGTACCAGGATGGAGTGTGTGAAATATAAAAACTTTAAAGAAAGGGCCCCCCAATATCATGTCATCCCATCTATAGCAATCTTATTGTGTGCTTACAAGGTAAATAATGAGTAAGAAACCATATTCTTGATTACATTCAAACAAAATAAAATCCTAGTGCATATCCAATTCATACGGAATTTGTTATCAAAATGTGACATTCTATATTCATTGGCCCACCAAAGCCCCTAAACACTGATACTGTAGATGTATTATTCCTGCAAAATATAACTCTAGGGATTATTATCCCATTCAACCAAGTTTTTACTGTTCACACTTTTTTTGTGAGCTGTCCAAAGCTTCTTATCATTTTGCTCTTTTTATTTCTTTTATTAGGTATTTAGGTATAATTAGGTATAATTTTAATTATAATTAAGTGAGAGGTGTTGTTAACATCTAGTAGGTTGTGAGTAGAACTTGAACCCCAGTTCGATCGGTTTTTACAAGTTCAAACAAACTCGGACTTTTCATATTTCGAACTTTCAGAACATTTGATGATTTTTCAAGGATTCATTTTTGATATTATTTCTGTGTATAAATAAATGTAACTGAAATACTGACTTCCTGTTTGCAGGACCCCTAGTAGAGACCGTTATGGTCTGCCCTTGACCCAGGTTGATTCAGTTTCTCAGTAGAGATTTGAGCACGTTTGACCCATCCAACAGCCAATCAGTAAAAATTAAGGTTGCCATATCATTAATGATAATTAATGATAAGTAACAGTGTGTTACCAATGTGATCAGTCAGCACATGCAATAGGGATAACATGTGTATAACTACCTTTACTATTGTAAACATTCCATGTTAGTGTGCATTCTAGGAAGTTGAAGGACCGTTACAGAGCCTGAAATATTACTCACTGATGTTAACAGCAGGAATAGCAAGAGGTGTAAATTCAACTGATTATTCAAAATGGAAGAGAATATGTAGAATAACTGGTATGCATAACATAAGCTAAGAATTTTAAAAATAATGATATTTTTTACTGAACAGAATTTTTAACTGAACAATTTTTTACTGAACAAATTTTTTACTGAACAGAATTTTTTTTTTACTCTTTTTGTTGAGGTATGCAGCAAGGAAGCTTTGCCACTCCATGCTGTTCATGATCCTTTTGTGTTACCGTATATACTCAGTATAAACCGAGATTTTCAGGCTAAAAAAATAGCCTAAAATCGATTCTCGGTTTATACTCAGTCAAATACTTACCTGCTCCGGCAGCCCACACTCCGTATCCTCTGCTGACTGACGTCACTACTTGGCACCGGGAAGCGATGCCGGCCCGAGTAGTGACGTCAGCCAGCAGAGGAATGTGGAGCATGCGGCCGCCAGAGCTTAGAAGAGGATCCACAGCAGCCTGCAGGGGAACACGTGGAGCAGGTAAGAGAAACAACTGTGGGGATTCAGAAGGGGGGAAGTACAGTAATTACTGCAGGGGCTATTCCTTTCCACTGCAGATGTTTGGAAACTCCAACTCCAGTAACTAAAGCATGCTGAGAGTTATAGTTTCCACATCTGGAGTTCCAGGAATGAGGCTTTAATTGCCTTTTAAATGGACATAAGAATTCCCAAACAGTAATAGCCAAATACAGTATGGCTATTACTGTATGGGACTTTTGCTGTTCATTTAAAGGCAACTAAAGCCTAAAAACAATACAGAATCAGAAGGAGAATTTTATCTATTGCTGCCTTTTGATTCTTTATTGTTTTGAGGCTTTAGTTGCCCTTTAAATGGACAGCAGAATTCCCATAAAGCAGTCCCATACAGTAATAGCCATACTGAATTTGGCTATTACTGTCTGGGACTACTGTATGGGAATTCTGCTGTCCATTTAAAGGGTAACTAAAGCCTCAAAACATTACAGAATCAGAAGGCAGTTGTGATCATAATTTCTACCCTCGGTTTATACTTGAGTCAATCACTTTTACTCCTTTTTAAAGGTAAAAGTGGGTGTCTCGGTTTATACTCGGGTTGGTTTATACTCGAGTTAATCACTTTTACTCCTTTTTAGAGGTAAAAGTGGGTGCCTCGGTTTATACTCAGGTCGGTTTGTACTGTATATGCAGTAATATATGATACCAGTATATACTGGTATTAAAACATATACTGTAGTTCGGTTGGTACAGGGAACTATTAATACTGAGAATTACTAGTATAATACATATTCTGTAGTTCTGGTTGGTACAGGGATACTATATAATATTGAGAATTACTGGTATTAGTACAATATACTGTAGTTCTGGTTGGTACAGGGATACTACATAATATTGAGAATTACTGGTATTAAGTGATTACTGTAGTTCTGGTTGGTACAGGGATACTGTATATATTGAGAATTACTTATATTAGTACAATTTACTGTAGTTCTGGTTGGTACAGGGATACTACATAATATAGAGAATTTCTGGTATTAATACATATACGTAGTTCTGGTTGGTACAGGGATACTACATATATTGAGAATTACTGTATAGTAATATATACTATATACTGTAGTTCTGGTTGGTACAGGATACAATATAATATTGAGAATTACTGGTATTAATCCATATACTGTATTTCTGGTTGGTACAGGGATACTAAAATATTGAGAATTACTGGTATTAATACATATACTGTGTTCTGGTTGGTACAGGGATACTATATAATATTGAGAATTACTGGTATTAATACATATACTGTAGTTCTGGTTGGTACAGGGATACTATATAATATTGAGAATTACTGGTATTAATACATATACTGTAGTTCTGGTTGGTACGGGATACTATTAATATTGAGGATTACTGATATTATACATGTTAATATCTATAGTATCCCTGTACTATATAATATTGAGAATTACTGATATTAATCCATATACTGTAGTTCTGGTTGGTACGGGATACATATAATATTGAGAATTACTGGTATTAATACATATACTGTAGTTCTGGTTTGGACTAGATGGACGCATGTCTTTATTCAACCTCCTTTATCATGTTACTAAAATATTTATAGTCATAACAATTTCACATACATCCATAATTTGCGCGTACATAAGTTCAATGCGTGTTAATGGCTGGCCTTCTTTTCTTGTCCTCTGCTCGTGTTTTTGCTTGAAATGAACTTGAAACAGGAGAAGGGGGATGGCGCTCAGGCAGCGAGGTTAGGTAAGTGACTTTAGGGGCATCTTTGGAACATATGCATAATGCGAAATCTGGGTTTTGGGGGTGATAAACATTTCTAAGCTAAGTTTAAATTTTTACTTTAATGGGCAATATAATTAACTTTCTGGTGCACTATTCACTAATTGGTCATACCAGAGAACTCGTGACATCTTTTAAGATAAAAAGAAAAAAGTTTCATCTTCAGTTTAGGGAAAGGTTTTTTTTACAGTGACAATTGTGAAACTGTCTTCCAGCAAATGTGGTAATGGCAAGTTAATTAATAGTGTTAAAAGTGGGCTAGATACTTTTTTAAATAGATATTTTGAGAAGTACTTGTATTAATACATTTACTGTAGTTCTGTTGGTACAGGGATACTATATTATATTGGGAATTACTGATATTAATACATATACTGTAGTTCTGGTTGGTACGGGGATACTAATAAAATTGAGAATAACTCGGTTTATACTCGAGTCAAATACTACCTGCTCCGGCGGCCGCACACTCCTATCCTCTGCTGACTGACGTCACTACTTGGAAGTAATGCTGGCCCGAGTAGTGATGTCAGCCAGCAGAGGAATGTGGAGCATGCGGCTGCCGGAGCTTAGAAGAGGATCCACACAGCCTGCAGGGAACATGTGGAGCAGGTAAGAGAAGACAACTGTGGGGATTCAGAAGGGGGGGAAGTACAGTAATTACTGCAGTGGCTATTCCTTTCCACTGTCGATGTTTGGAAACTACAACTCCCAGCAACTAAAGCATGCTGGAGTTATAGTTTCCACATCTGGAGTGCCAAGGAATGAGGCTTTATTGCCTTTTAAATGGACATAAGAATTCCCAAACAGTAATAGCCAAATACAGTATGTCTATTCTGTATGGGACTTCTGCTGTTTCATTTAAAGGGCAACTAAAGCCTAAAAACAATACAGAATCAAGGAGAATGTTATCTATTGCTGCCTTTTGATTCTTTATTGTTTTGAGGCTTTAGTTGCCCTTTAAATGGACAGCAGAATTCCCATAAAGCAGTCCCATACGTAATAGCCATACTGAATTTGGCTATTACTGTCTGGGACTACTGTATGGGAATTCTGCTGTCCATTTAAAGGGCAACTAAAGCCTCAAAACAACATTACAGAATCAGAAGGCAGTTTTGATCATAATTCTACCACCCTCGGTTTATACTTGAGTCAATCACTTTTACTCCTTTTTAGAGGTAAAAGTGGGTGTCTCGGTTTATACTCGGGTTGGTTTATACTCGAGTTAACCACTTTTACTCCTTTTTAGAGGTAAAAGTGGCCCCTCGGTTTATACTCTCGGGTCGGTTTATACTGTATATGCAGTAAATATGTATAACAGTATATATGGTATTAAAACATATACTGTATTTCTGGTTGATCCAGGGATACTATATAATATTGAGAATACTAGTATTAATACATATACTGTAGTTCTGGTTGGTACAAAATACTATATAATATTGAGAATTACTGGTATTAATACAATAACTGTAGTTCTGGTTGGTACAGGGTACTATATAATATTGAGATTACTGGTATTAATACATATACTGTAGTTCTGGTTGGTACAGGAATACTATATAATATTGAGAATTACTGGTATTAATACATATACTGTAGTTCTGGTTGGTATGTTCTACTATATAATATTGAGAATTACTGGTATTAAAACAATACTGTTTTCTGGTTGGTACAGGGATACTATATAATACTGAGAATTACTGATATTTACATATTCTGTAGTTCTGGTTGGTACAGTTAACTATAATAATATGAGAATTACTGGTATTAATACATATACTGTAGTTCTGGTTGGTACAGGGATACTATATAATATTGAGAATTACTGGTATTAGTACAATAACTGTAGTTCTGGTTGGTACAGGGATACTACATATATTGAGAATTACTGGTATTAATAGATATACTGTAGTTCTGGTTGGTACAGGGATACTGTATAATATTGAGAATTACTTATATTGTACAATTTACTGTAGTTCTGGTTGGTACGGATACTACTATATTGGAATTACTGCATTAATACATATACTGTAGTTCTGGTTGGTACAGGGATACTAATAATGAGAATTACTGTATGTATTATTACTATATACTGTAGTTCTGGTTGGTACAGGGATACTATATAAAATTGAGAATTACTGGTATAATAAAATATACTGTAGTTCTGGTTGGTACAGGGAATACTATAAATATTGAGAATTACTGATATTAATACATATTAATATCTATAGTATCCTGTATTATATAATATGAGATTACTGATTTAATACTATACTGTAGTTCGGTTGGTACAGGGATCTTATTAATATTGAAATATCTGGTTTTACTATACTGTAGTTCTGGTTGGTACAGGATACTATATAATATGAGAATTACTGATATTATCATGTTAATATCTATAGTATCCTGTACTATATATATTGAGAATTACTGATAATAATATACTGTAGTTCTGGTTGGTACAGAGATACTATATAATATTGAGAACTACTGGTATTAATACATATACTTAGTTCTGTTTGGACTAATGGACCATGTCTTTATTCAACCTCCTTTATCGTGTTCTAAATATTTGTAGTCATAAAATTTCACTACATCCATAATTGTGGCGTACATGAGTTCAATGCGTGTTTTGGCTGCCTTCTTTTCTTGTACACAGACCCCAGGATTTTTCACTACATATAAACGCTGCATCTCTAAATCTATGATTACATCTTTGAACAAAGTAATTAGATTGGAAATGCAGGCTACCAGTTGCACAGGCCAGTCTATTGAAATACTTCCACTTTACAGCTTCAAATGTGACTTTTCCTTGACAATTTAAACAAATGCGTTTCCATTGGTTTGGTTAGTACTAATGCTTTCATGTTGTGTTTACGGGTACGTGAATGATCCACCATGTCATCCGAACAGACAGGGGGAAACACATGTCTCTATGCTTTAACACTTCTCATGCTTTGATCTAATGTAGCTGACATACGGCAGCCTGTGTGTTTTAAACCTTTTTCTGAAGTAAACCACATACAGAGGAGGAGATCGGAGCCCATTTCTGTTCTTTCTTCTTCCAAGTGAAGTTAATTTTCATGATCACTTTCTAGTTAGAGTTGATTGCTCTGTCGAAAGAGGCATGGGACTGCATTCCAGGATTGAATGAATGCAAATGCTCAGGTTAAAGGGTAACTATGGTCCAAGATGACCAGGCAAATTGACAGGAATTGCTTTCAATTGCAATTTACTTTCTATTTATTTATTTTTAAATAGTTTTGAAGATATTTACATTTCTATGTTGATATATATGGTAGCACATCACCAGATCTCCTGCACTCCTACTCTAAAACCATGTGGGCAAACCTAGCTGGGTACACACCATACAGTAATTCGGCCTGACCGAGGTACATTTCAGTGTTTCGATCGGTCGGGCTAAATTATTGTACGGCTTCTTTTTGCGGCCGCAACTGACTGTTTATTCGTCCAAATCAGATGAAGCACGATCAGATGGGTGAAAAACCACAGCCGATCGTGTGGTCCTCATGGTTACTGTCAGATGGGGCTGCTTTTGCCACGACTGACTGTCCTTCTCCTGGCCGACTGGTCCATACCGCACGTTTTTAAATAGGGCCCTGTAACTCAATTCTTCCTGGTTCTTTGCTTTTCCTTCTCCTGCTTTCAGCTTTCTCCTGCACTGAATAAGGGGAACTAGTATTTGTGACTGCAGATTCAGAGCCTCCCCACCCCTAATTTTTTAGTCAGTGATTTCTTCACATCTCGGGCTGTACAGCATGTGAGAGGTTGTTGATGGCTCAAAGGTAAGAACCTGGCATTTCATTTAAAGAAACTTGTTTAAGACCCACATTTCCCTTTTTTTTCTTGCTTGAGTTTAGGGCATGCATATAATTTTGGTTCTATGCCATGCTTGTGGAGTAGGTAATGTATTTTATTAGGTTGTGTACTGTAACTGTATTACCTAATTTATTATGGAGGGCAAATTACTAATTGTACTGTAGGGAACTGTCCTGAGTGGTAGTTTACAAACATCTGGAGTGCCATGGAATACCTTATATACTCGAGTATAAACCGACCCAGTATAAACCGAGGTACCCAATTTCAGCTAAAAACCTATAGTTATTGACCCGAGTATTAACCTAGGGTAGAAACTGTCACTCAAGATGTTTGGAAACTACACTCCCAGCTAATAAAGCATGCTGGGAGTTGGTAGTTTCCAAACATCTTGAATGCCAATTGAGTGGGCATTCAGATGTTTGGAAACTACACTCCCACATGCTTTATTAGCTGGGAGTTGTAGTTTCCAACAATCTGAATGCCACCCTCACTTGGCATTCAAGATGTTTGGAAACTACAACTCCCACTAATAAAGCATGCTGGGAGTTGTAGTTCCCAAACATCTTGAATGCCCCCCTCCCCCTCAGTTCAGTTTGTACCTGTGGCTCTTCTCCCTGTGGACTCCTGTGGACTCTTCTCTTCTCCCTGTGGGACTCTTCTCCCTGTGGACTCTTCTCTGGACTCTTCTCCCTGTGGACTCTTCTCCTGTACTCTTCTCCTGACTCTTCTCCTGTGGCTCTTCTCCTGGACTCTCTCCTGTGACGACTCGTCTTCTTCTATCTCCCTCCATCCATCCCGGCAGGTACGGTATCAGCATTCTGGCAGCCGCGCGCCCATCCTGTACCGGCGCGCCGGCTGACGTCACTGCCCGGCGCCGGGCTTGGCGCCGGCAGTGACGTCAGGCCGGCGCGCCAGTGCAGAAAGGATCACGCAGCTGCCGGAATGCCCAGGTAAGTGGTTGACTCGAGTATAAACCAGTCCGAGTTTTCAGGCTGATTTTTCAGCCTGAAAAACTCGGTTTATACTCGAGTATATACGGTATTTGGTTACTGGATTCTGCTACCGTATTACAGTATTATGGTACTGTATATTAGGGCCAAATACTGTAAGCTCTTTTACTACTGTATGGAACTGTACTATATGAAGTGAAGTGACTACTGAACAAGTTGTTTTTTATTTAAAATAAATACGTACTTTAAAAGAAAAAAACATGGATCTCCTCTTAATTCATGTTCATTTTCTAATAATTTTTACTACTGTAACTATAGGTTTGCATTAGTTTAGTTTGTATTTTCTACCCTCAGTTTATGCTCGAGTCAATCATTTTTAACGCCTTTTTTTCAGGTAAAAATGTATACCTCGTTTTAACTCGGGTTGGTTACTTTGAGTATATAGGTGCTGGATTGAAGTCATATAGCAACACTAACACATAAGCGTAAGAGCTTCTTACATGTATTAATTTATAGAATGAAATTAGGAAAAGTCATTTTTTTTTATCAGTGTAACAATTTCTTTAACTTCATTCTACCCTCGGTTTATACTTGAGTCAATCACTTTTACTCCTTTTTAGAGGTAAAAGTGGGTGTCTCGGTTTATACTCGGGTTGGTTTATACTCGAGTTAACCACTTTTACTCCTTTTTAGAGGTAAAAGTGGGTGCCTCGGTTTATACTCGGGTCGGTTTATACTGTATATGCAGTAATATATGTATAACAGTATATATTGGTATTAAAACATATACTGTAGTTCTGGTTGATCCAGGGATACTATATAATATTGAGAATTACTAGTATTAATACATATACTGTAGTTCTGGTTGGTACAAAGATACTATATAATATTGAGAATTACTGGTATTAATACATAAACTGTAGTTCTGGTTGGTACAGGGTTACTATATAATATTGAGAATTACTGGTATTAATACATATACTGTAGTTCTGGTTGGTACAGGAATACTATATAATATTGAGAATTACTGGTATTAATACATATACTGTAGTTCTGGTTGGTATGTGCATACTATATAATATTGAGAATTACTGGTATTAAAACATATACTGTAGTTCTGGTTGGTACAGGGATACTATATAATACTGAGAATTACTGATATTAATACATATTCTGTAGTTCTGGTTGGTACAGGTATACTATATAATATTGAGAATTACTGGTATTAATACATATACTGTAGTTCTGGTTGGTACAGGGATACTATATAATATTGAGAATTACGGGTATAGTACAATTTACTGTAGTTCTGGTTGGTACAGGGATACTACATAATATTGAGAATTACTGGCATTAATACATATACTGTAGTTCTGGTTGGTACAGGGATACTATATAATGAGAATTACTGTATAGTAATATATACTATATACTGTAGTTCTGGTTGGTACAGGGATACTATATAAAATTGAGAATTACTGGTATTAATACATATACTGTAGTTCTGGTTGGTACAGGGATACTATATAATATTGAGAATTACTGATATTAATACATATTAATATCTATAGTATCCCTGTATTATATAATATTGAGAATTACTGATATTAATACATATACTGTAGTTCTGGTTGGTACAGGGATACTATATAATATTGAGAATTACTGGTATTAATACATATACTGTAGTTCTGGTTGGTACAGGGATACTATATAATATTGAGAATTACTGATATTAATACATGTTAATATCTATAGTATCCCTGTACTATATAATATTGAGAATTACTGATATTAATACATATACTGTAGTTCTGGTTGGTACAGAGATACTATATAATATTGAGAACTACTGGTATTAATACATATACTGTAGTTCTGTTTGGACTAGATGGACGCATGTCTTTATTCAACCTCCTTTATCGTGTTACTAAAATATTTGTAGTCATAACAATTTCACATACATCCATAATTTGTGCGTACATGAGTTCAATGCGTGTTTATGGCTGGCCTTCTTTTCTTGTACACAGACACCAGGATTTTTCACTACATATAAACGCTGCATCTCTAAATCTATGATTACATCTTTGAACAAAGTAATTAGATTGGAAATGCAGGCTACCAGTTGCACAGGCCAGTCTATTGAAATACTTCCACTTTACAGCTTCAAATGTGACTTTTCCTTGACAATTTAAACAAATGCGTTTCCATTGGATTTGGTTAGTACTAAATGCTTTCATGTTGTGTTTACGGGTACGTGAATTGATCCACCATGTCATCCGAACAGACAGGGGGAAACACAGGTAGCTCTATGCTTTAACACTTCTCATGCTTTGATCTAATGTAAGCTGACATACGGCAGCCTGTGTGTTTTAACCGTTTTACTGAAGTAAACCACATACAGAGGAGGAGATCGGGAGCCCATTTCTGGTTCGTCTTCTTCCAAGTGAAGTTAATTTTCATGATCACTTTCTAGTTAGAGTTGAATTGCTCTGTCGAAAGAGGCATGGGACTGCATTCCAGGAATTGAATGAATGCAAATGCTCAGGTTAAAGGGTAACTATGGTCCAAAGATGACCAGGCAAATTGACAGGAATTGCTTTCAATTGCAATTTACTTTCATTATTTATTTATTTTTAAATAGTTTTGAAGATATTTACATTTCTATGTTGATATGATATGGTAGCAGCATCACCAGATCTCCTGCACTTCCTACTCTAAAACCATGTGGGCAAACCTTAAGCTGGGTACACAACATACAGTAATTCGGCCTGACCGATGTACATTTCAGTGTTTCGATCGGTCGGGCTAAATTATTGTACGGCTTCTTGTTGCGGCCGCAACTGACTGTTTATTCGTCCAAATCAGATGAACGCACGATCAGATGGGTCGAAAAACCACAGCCGATCGTGTGGTCCTCATGGTTACTGTCAGATGGGGCTGCTTTTGCCACGACTGACTGTCCTTCCTCCTGGCCGACTGGTCCATACCGCACGTTTTTAAATAGGGCCCTGTAACTCAATTTCTTCCTGGTTTCTTTTGCTTTCTCCTGCTTTCAGCTTTCTCCTGCACTGAATAAGGGGAACTAGTATTTGTGACTGCAGATTCAGAGCCTCCCACCCCCTAATTTTTTAGTCAGTGATTTCTTCACATCTCGGGCTGTACAGCATGTAGAGAGGTTGTTGATGGCTCAAAGGTAAGAACCTGGCATTTCATTTAAAAGAAACTTGTTTAGAGACCACATTTCCCTTTTTTTTTCTTGCTTGAGTTTAGGGCATGCAAATATAATTTTGGTTCTATGGGCCATGCTTGTGGAGTAGGTAATGTATTTTATTAGGTTGTGTACTGGTAACTGTATTACCTAATTTATTATGGAGGGCAAATTACTAATTGTACTGTAGGGAACTGTACTGAGTTGTAGTTTACAAACATCTGGAGTGCCATGGAATAGTTGGTTACTGGATTCTGCTACCGTATTACAGTATTATGGTACTGTATATTAGGGCCAATACTGTAAGCTCTTTTACTACTGTATGGAACTGTACTATATGAAGTGAAGTGACTACTGAACAAGTTGTTTTTATTTAAAATAAATACCGTACTTTAAAAGAAAAAAACATGGATCTCCTCTTAATTCATGTTCATTTTCTAATAATTTTTACTACCGTAACTATAGGTTCGCATTAGTTTAGTTTTAGTATTTTCTACCCTCAGTTTATACTCGAGTCAATCATTTTTACGCCTTTTTTTCAGGTAAAAATGTATACCTCGGTTTATACTCGGGTTGGTTTACTTGAGTATATAGGTGCTGGATTGAAGTCATATAGCAACACTAACACATAAGAGTAAGAGCTTCTTACATGTATTAATTTATAGAATGAAAAGTCATTTTTTTATCAGTGTACAATTTCTTTAACTTCAACCAATCAGATGTTATTTTTTGTCTTATACTAGGTTACATCTGATTGGTGCAGATTATTAGCAATCAAACCTTTGCACCTCTTTGTGCATAAGCTTTTATGCATTTGTTTAATAAAACGGAATATACTAAATCACATTCAGAAAGGCTTGTATAATTTCTAGGTAACATTGCCAACTTAGGTTAATAAGAAGTAGGCCTTAAGTCATGGTCCTTATTTAAAGACTCATGGGCCAATTTACCCAGAGGCGCAGGGCAAAGTCTTTACTCCATAAACTTTAACTCCATATTAGCCTCGGATGCATGGGTTTTGCAAAAGACACCATCCGGCGCTCGTGATTCAATATCACCTTTGCGCTAGTTTTAGCTCTGGATTTTAACGCCAGCAAATAGCTGTCATTTAAATCTTCAGGGAAACAGCGCGCGGATTACTGTCACCAACCTTTATAAAAAGGTTTCACTTTTTAATTGCGAAATCCTGGAATCGCCCCTGGCATTGCAAACATCAGGAAGTTTAAAGGAAACTAGAAAAAGGAAATGTAAGAAAAAAGTTTTTAATCCAAAGAGCCATGATTAGATTTGTGAACACAGGTGAATTTAATCAAGAGAGAGGAAATCCGCTTTCATTCTACCTGTGACATGTCCATTTACGTAAAAGGGAACAATTGAGGAAGAAAGAACAGCAATTTGACTTTTTGAAAGTCAAATTGAATATAATAGAGTAAATGCATTTCATATAATTCATTCTTACTTACAGGAAAACCAAACTTACAATGTTCTTTCTTTAAAGTGAAAGCATTTCTCCCTAGAACAACCATGTATTGTAATACACTCAGACATCCTATCCTACCATATCAAGCTTTCTGGCAGGGTGGAGAAAGGGGGCACAGTGCTGAGTGTGGCTAGGGGGACATGACTTCAGTGATGGGCAGAGGCAGAGTTAGGAGCCAAAGGGGTGGGTGGAGGCGGAGTTGGGGGTGTAACAGGGCATTCTGGGGGTATGGCATCTTAGTAAGGGGTGTTCCAGGAGAGGAGGCTGCCAGTCTTTGCAGTCGCGGGAGTGTGGGATGATCTCACCGGAGTGCGGGAGACCACCCCAGAAGTTGGTGCATTTACGTACATAAAAGAATTGAATTCTTTAAGAACTCTTGTTGTCAGTATATGCCTTTGTCTGTCTAGTCTTTAAACAACCCTATGTTAATGTGCACCAATTGGCCACACTCCCAGACCCCAGTATTCTATCTCTGTATACAGATGTCTAAACTTTAACATGACTGGCACAAACAACAGCCAACCACAAACAATACCTAATAGTCAGCTACTTTTGCTGTCTTTTATTTTTTTTCTTCTTCCATCAGTGGCCTAGCTAGTGCCGGACACCCCAGACCACATTCTCTAGTTGTAAATCCTGGTGCCTTTCCTTGCACAGCTCAAAAAATAAAGCCATGGTCTGAAAAAACAAAACTATGGCCAAAGTCACTTTCATTGTTCCCCCCCAGTTATGGCTTTGATTCTTTGGCCAAAATGTGTGAACAAGCACAAGCTGGCCCCAGTCATGCCATATGTCACTAGCAACCACAGACAGAGCACAATTAGCTACAGCACCTTTTCACCTTTTACTAGTATTATTAATTCCCAGTATGCTTAACTAGTAACATGGAATTCCAGATTTTTTTTACCAGTATCATGGAATTCCAGGTTTGCATTACCAGTATCATGGAATTCCAGGTTTGCTTTACCAGTATCACGGAGTTCCCGGTTTGCTTTACCAGTACCATGGAATTCCAGGTTTGCTTTACCAGTATCATGGAATTCCAGGTTTGCTTTACCAGTATCATGGAATTCCCAGTTTGCTGTACCAGTGTCATAAAATTCCTAGTTTTCTGTACTAGTATCATACAATTCCCAGTTTACTGTACCAGTGTCATACAATGTTCAGTTTTCAAAACCATTGTCATAAAATTGCCAGTTTGCTTGCTCCAGTGTCTCCAAACTCCCAGTTAGCTTTATCAGTGTCATTAGATTCCCAGTTTGCTGTACCAGTGCCATACTGTACAATTCCCAGTTTATTGTACCAGTGTCATACAGTGTAATTGCAAGTTTGCTATGCCAGTGCCATTAACTCGGGGGTAAGGACCTGGTGGTTTAGATCCTCACCCTCATTCTGACCACCCATCAAGGAAAAGGGGTGGCCTGGGAGGTTTGAAAGGCACTTTTGTTTTCCTTTGAGTTTTATGTCCCACGTTTAATAAATAATGTTAAGATTAATTATTATTGGTCACAATTGTCATAATGGGTTCACGTGTAGTCACCTTTTACAATTTGTTTTATTTTCAAATGCAAGAATGCTGAAACTCATATTTGGGGAAATTTGCTGGCACTGTGCAATTTAGTTCAAGATTCTTCTGGGTGTCAAATGGCTGGTTTATATGTTAGAGCACAAAACATGACAGCTGTGTCATGGCACAAATGTATATTTTATGTTTTAGGATATAAAGAGGTAAAGTGACATCCTTAGAACAATAAGATCAATGACTCAATGTACTAATAAGTCTCCCAGAAAGAAGCTTCAAGTTCTCTGCACACACTGCATATTAGACATGTCACTCCACTACTTTGCTAGTACCTAACCCACACACAGTAAGTGTGACATGTCAGCTATCTCTAATACCAATCCCATCATGTCCAATGCCGCTAATGTGGAAGTATTTCTGCTTTTACTCTGTACAATTCCTATCTAGGCAGCCCTAATGGGTCTCCATACAGTTGATACTACAATTTAACTAAGTGGGAGGAAGGAGAAAAAAGAAACAGAAAAACATAATTAATGGAGATCTGTTTTTTTTTTTTTAACAATGTTAATTTTATATTTAGAATTATTCCAGGGTAAAATATAACTACAGGAAAAAGCAAAATAGCAATTCAAAGATCATCCAATCAACAGTGTCATCGTTTAGCCTTAAGGGGCATTATACCGCCCGCACCCCACTCACACCCCCTCACACACAGTCCCATTTTTACCAGGACAGACCAACACTGAAGCTTTGTTGGGGTGGGGACAGGGAGTACAGGAGGAGTGACTGGATAGATTGGGGGCATGGTTGACAGTAAAGGGTGGAGGTGGATGGGGCTTAAATAGGCTTCACCTCACCTGGTCTCTGCCCCCAGGTGTTGGAAGGTTTAAATCTAAACAAAAGGCTAAAACCCCTGTCCCTGTATCCCCGGGAAACTGTAAGTTATCAAAAATATGTAGCCTGCAATGCTTTAAAAGGAAAAAGGAAAATAAGGAGAGAGCTGTTATTCTCATATTCTGTCCTACACACCTGCTATCTCACACACTTGTTATTCAGAATATCACACACACATGTTCTCTTACACCAACACCTACACACGCTTGCTTTCCCCAGTTGCACTGCTAGATGGACCAGCATCCGTAGCAAAATCCCTCTGGCACCACCTCTCTCACAAGAGTTCCCTATGAGCATGCACTATAAAGCCTGGAAGTGTGTCACCATTGAGTTTCATTGGCAGCTTCAGACATGTACCTGGATCCACATTAATTTCCATTGTATCTTACACATTTTGCCAATTATAGGTTCAATAAAGTTGTGTGTATGTAACTCTGATAAGGTGTAGCTTTCATACAGCTATCATTTCAATCCAGTTCAGTCGTCCAGTCCAGCATCTATTCCAAGGCTTTCCCTGTCCATCATCCCTTCCCGTATAGAGATGGCTGAACTCAGTGAAATCCGTTCCACTTGCAAATTTGTGGATTTTCGAACAAAATCGGAAAATTCGTAATCCACATGCGGACCCAATGAAGGAGTTAATAGGACCCAATAGGAGTTAAAAAATCTGAAAATTCCGCCTTAAATTAAAAGGTATAAAAAGCAATTGTCACTTATTGTAAATGGCTCAGGGACCTAGAAAATGGTCTGGAAAACACCCATCAATGGGCAAAAGCTTTAAAAAAACACCATTCAGACCCGGAAACTTCATGCGCTTCCTGTTTCAAGATTCCGCGTAGCACTTTCTAGAAATTATTTACATTTTCTATTTTGTCAATTTGAAATTTCAAAAATCGTTCCGCGGTTCAGAAAAATCTAAAAATCCGCAAAGTCCAAGTTCTGGCGGATCCGTGAAATCTGGATTTGGGTTCATCGCTACTCCTGTATTGGCACTACTATCTCTGCTATGCCTTGTGGCATTAGACTGCCATGTTTTTATTAGAGATTGCTAAACCTACTGAAGTCAGGTTCGTTTCTGAACTCCCGAAAATTTGGAAGTTCGGAAACAATTCCATTAAAGTCAATGGGGAGCAGCTGCAGATGATTTACTGACAAGCTAACAATGGTAACTTACTGTAAATGGCTGTTGCACCTGGGAAATGGTCTGAAGAATATGCAACTGTCACCAAAACCTGTTTAAACGCTACTTTCTTTATGATAGGGCAATTGTCGGGGTTGCGTAAGCTACACTCAAGGGTTACGGCCAATTCGTGGGTCACCAAATGGTACCTTTCGAGGGTTATAGAAAATAGAGCTCTACATTCAAGGGTTATTGAAATCGAACAATACATTCGAGAGTTACCCAAAATTGAAGGCTTAATTTGAGGGTTAGTGAAAGGAACAATTCATTCGAGGGTTACCAAAAGTTGAAGGCTACATTCGAGGGTTAGCAAAACCTAACATTACATTCGAGGGTTAGCAAATGATACATTCTAGGGTTAGCGAATTTCGATAATTATTGAAAAAACAGGCGCAAGTTCAGAAAACCAAACTAGTTTGAATAGTTTGAGTTCGGCCAATCTCATAAAGTTTGGCCCCAACTCAAGTTCGGGTCCATCTCTAGCCTTTATTGCCTATCTCCATTTTCCCACACTAAATTGCTATTATCTCTCTATTTGTCTAATGTTTCTCTACTGACTATTCCCACATTGAGGAAATATATATTTCCGTTAATGTTACCTCTGCCAGATGCTTACTATGCCTAGGGGGCTAATGCAATAAACATTGTGAAAGTTTGCCAGTGCTATAAATCTGCAGCGACCAATCAGATGTTTTCTAACTTGCAACCCAGTAAAAGCCAACATCGGATTGGTTGCTGCAAATTAATAGCATGGAAAAACATTTGCGCTTATTGCATCAGCCCCTAGTTTTTTCAGGTTGTCATTACTAGGATTACCTAACATGATAATGTTTTTCACAATCATTATTAACATGTATTTAAGATACACCTTTAAACCCATGTATAGATTTAGTTTTCTTTCCTTTTCATTAACCGGGGCTTTTCATATCTCCTACACAAAAATCTATAATCTTGTTGTCTTTTGTTGTGTTTATTGTGAGATAAATGGCCACATTAAACTTAATCATAATTAATCAATATTCCTGTTCCGCTAAGTCATGTATTGCATATGAGGTTTTTTTAAATAAACAATTATAAATCTGCTATTAATATGGCAACCTGGGGAAAGATATTACCTGTGTGAAATTTAACTTAATGTGCTACAATAGCCCCATATATAAATGTAGATACCGGATTCTCCCCTCAATGGTTCCCAAACTGCTAATCCCAAAAAGTGACCAGTAACTAGAAATGGGCAACTATGCTGTAAGAATGACTTTGCCTCATCTTAACCCAGAAATAAATGAAGTTGCCCTTACGGTGGCCATACATGCAGCAAAATATTGGGCAATACCGGGTATTAGCCGATTATTGCTCTGTGTATTTTGCCCGCTGATAAAATCAGGCCAATTATGTTATCGTCTATGATTAAGGGGGCTTTCTCCCCCCAAATGTGTCAGACGTGTCCTGTGTGTTCGCGGATGGCGGATGTGCCAGAATAAAGTTATTTGTTTTTAAAGCAGTGTTTTTCTGCCAATCTCGTTATCGGGATTAATGGAAATTTTCAGCTGGCCGATATAATCTGACTAGAGTTGGTCAGATCACGGATCCGAACCCAGTTCCCTTGTGGAACAATGAGATCCGCACTCCGTAGATGTCATAGATTTTCTGGAATTCCGTTTTCCGAACTGAATTTGGAAATTTCAGAAAATTTGAGAAATTTTGAAAATTCAAATTCTCAAGGAATTTGCAAAAATCTTATAAAAATGATACAGTAACTTACTGTAAAATGGTTCTGGGACCTGAAAAATGGTCCAGGGAAACACGTCCCTGTGGAAAGAGCAGGAAATAATCAGAACACACATGTGCTACTTCCGGTTTTCCATGGGCCATTTTCAAATTTACAAATACAAACCAGCACCACTTATAATAAATAATGGTTGGATCAGATCTCTTACCCTTGATATATAGACATATCTTATGGGTAGTGCCTGGGATCACGCCTACTTCCCAAAACGGCACCGTATCATCATCTCAACCTAATTTTAATACATATAATCAACCATAAATAAACCTGGTGTGTCTCCAATGCGCCCGAACCACCAGAAAAATCTCCCACAGATGTTAAAAGCATGCAAATATAGGACTTAAAATCACCCACATAAAAATATCACCACACTATCACAAATAACATATGAGGTCACGTGTACATTAAATGTTTGGATGCATGTTCCCGTTGAGTTCCAAAAGGCTCGCATGTTTAATGCCATTTGGGGAATCAGCATTCAAGTAATATATATGTTTGGGTGCATATTGGGCGGATTTCCAAAATGGCACCTATGCTCATTGAATAATACTGAAAGGATGGAACTATAGGTATTCCACCGGGCACTATATGTGTTATACTTATTATATTCTATTCCGTGTACACGTGACCTGACCTCATATGTTATTTGTGATAGCGTGGTAATATTTTTATGTGGGTGTTTTTATGTCCTATAATTGCATGCTTTTTTTTGCATGTTCCCTGGACCATTTCCCAGGTCCCAGAGCCATTTACAGTAAGTCACGTATAGGCAAAATTGCATGGTAGTACATTACAGCAGGGTAGCAGTATTTTACAAAAATGTATGTCCACTAAGGTTCTGCTTTAAAACCAGGTTTGTTTCTGAACAGTCAGGTAACGCATCCCCCAAACCCTATTTTCATATTATGTAGAATTGCCAAAGATGCATCTGAAGGGATTTACAAAAGATACTAAGAGACTCACAAGTCTCTCAAACAGGTCTAAAAACAGCACAACATTAATGCCCATTATAATTGTACACAAAATAAATTAATTAATTATAATTACGCATATTTATTGAAATACAAAAAGAGTGAAGTGCAACCAGTAGTCAAAAGAGTGCAACCAGCAATTAATAAATACACTAAAAACACCATGGACACAGATCATCCGTTGGGTCGTTCGTGATTATATACAAGTACAGATCCTAAAAACGTGGAGAGAAGTAGAGCTGTGATACCTTTTATTGGCTAACTAAATTAAAAAATTAAGCAAGCTTTCGGGAGCCCCCTTCATCAGGCTGGATGTTACCTAGACGTGGACACATCCTAAAGGTAAGTTGTAGATCTTACAATCCAACTCAATCCTCTATTACTGATATCCAATACACATAGTAAGCGGGTATAAAACTCCGCACCAAGCGTGCTGCTCATAGTCCCGAACTTGCAGTAGTTCTTGATCCTTGCTGTGTCTAACTCTCTGCTGCTGGTCCCGGTCCTGCCATAGTCCTGGGTCCTTCACTCACCGAGTGCTTTACTGGGGGTTAGGGTCCTACAACAATCGTGGATCCTTGACACACTTATAGGGCTATGTACCGGTATCGCAAAGATGGTGTAAAGTAAACGAGCGTTACTTTAATAAACCGTTTGCGATTAATAGTACATAAGATACAAGGATTGTGGAAGCACTCCAATTAGGCTAATTTACAACTACATTTAGCGAAAGTGCTACTGATCTGGTCAAACATTTATACAAACATAGAAAAGATAATCAATGCACATTCCTAGGCCCCATACAATATCATATTATCTGCACAATGGCATACTTTATAAACAAAGGGGTTTTAGTATACATAACTGTGATCAAATGAATGAAAAGCCTTCCAACCACGTCAAGGTAACCCCAGTCTGGAAGGTCCTAACGTCTAACCTTTTTAAATTCCTTTTACTTCAATTACGATTGGCAAACTTTTGCACTTTAAAAAGCCAAAGGGCTGGGGGGAAGGAAGAGAGACTGTTATATGGATCCAGTGTGTAAGAGTGAGAAGTGCAAAAGTTTACTAATATAGTTTGCAGATAATATTATATCGTATGGGGCCTAGGAATGTGCATTGATTATCTTTTCTATGTTTGTATAATAGTACATAAGTGTTTGCGTTAGAAAGCCACGTTAAAAGCTTGACCCGTATTTTAGTACTACAGTTGCGTAAGTCTTATTACATAGTGGTAAATTCACGTTACGAACTTAGCGTGTGTTTTAGAAGTGGAATTGCGTAAATTGTGGTACATTGCATTACATAGAATCAACAACATTTCTCACACCATTTATTGCCGAATTCTCCTAAATAGACACATATATATACAGTATATATATATGTATAATATATGGTTTTTGTATATTAACCAAATTATTTTTAACTAACGATTTATGTTAGTAAGTAGTGGCTAGTTAAGTAGGTAACTAATTGGCTTACCAACACAAACGATAGTTCAGAATGAACATACAGTCATAAATATATATGCAGCAAAAATTATTTGTGTTGCATATATACAGTAACATAAAGAAAAGCTTGCTTGCTACACACATGCATGCGTGCTTTGTGATTGGTAACTAATTACACAAAATGGGCCAATCGTGAAGGTGAAAGCACATGAGAGCAATGCCCATGTATACCGCCTCTCTGTACATAGGACTTTTCCTGTTAACAATTAAGACCATTATTGTGGTGGCGTTACAAACGCTCTAAAATATCGTGTTAAAATTTGGTACATTACTTGCGTTGTCTAGACACGCAAAGTTAACGAGAATAATGCACGCATCGAAAGTTACGTCTAAAAGTCATGTTAAGTGTTGATAAATCCCCGTTAAGATGTTAACGGAACTTTAAGTCGCAATTTTGTGATAGCGGCTCTCGGTACATAGCCCCATAAGTCTTAGAAGTCAAACCGCCACCATATAATACGGCCAATCCTCCCCATAACCTGCCTACGTACGTTTCATCAAACTTGACTTCTTCAGGGCGTGAAGGGATTTACCTGACCTGGTCCCTTGCAGCTCTGCTCTGCTCTGCCAGTGCTTTTTCTTGGTCATGACCAATTGCCTGACATCCACTAACAGGAAGTAAAGCAGCTGTCAGCGCAGAGCCTCACTGCTGCTGTTTTTGCTTGAAATGATCTTGAAACAGGAGCAGCAAACGAGGGACCGGGTCAGGTAAGTCCCTTCACAGGAATCTCTGGTAATTCTACATAATGAAAAAATGGGGTTGTGGGGGTAGGTGCTCTACCTGACTGTAAAAAGTTTTTTTTTATGCTGGACATGCCCTTTAACATTCAAGCTTGTACACAAAATGTTGGGATTTAAGCTTGTACATTCTGTGTTGAAAACTTGGCAGCCAAGTCAAGACTGAAAAGAGAAAGATATTCTCTGCAAGGAATTTTGGCTCCTTAGGGTTTTATTTTGTGATAGTGTTTGCTTTAATAGAGTAATATATTAATGTCAGCTCTACCAAATAAAAGACATTCCAGCCAATTCCACAATGAAACGTGAATACAGAAACTACTACATTATCACTCTCTTCCTATTCTTATACAGATAGGATCTTTCTCTGAACATTGTGCAATTTTCTTTCCCTTACATTGCTTGAATGAAGTTCCATTTTTGGGTGATGCTATAAAGGAATTCCATAACAAAAGACTTTTTTCTTTTTTTCCATTTTGTTCCGACTTTGTGAAGTTCACCAGAAAGCAAACAAAAAAAAAATCTGGAAAAATGATATTGCTTTTCTGTCAAAGAGCAATAGATTAAGAAGCCTGTTAAAAATTCATCTAAAGGAGGCGAGGTAGATGGGGCATATCCAAATGAATATTTATAAAGCACACAGCTTTACTGTGTCACTCATTATAAGATGTAGGAGAAAAATGCCTAGGTACCTGATACAGCTTATATACAGCAGTGCAATTTAGAGGTGACTAAAGGGGCCCATACATGCATCAATACCGATCGTACAATCCCAGTCTCATACAGCATATCTAGTATGAGCAGCCTGCTAATAAAACGTGGGGGGAAAATGAGCGGATCATCAGCCAATCAGACATACATGCTCCAACAATCGAATGACTGCAGTACCCCTATATTGTAGGACTGGGATTGGTGCACGAAATAGTATGGGTCCCTTTAGAACAATGACACCATATTTCTAGCTTATTGTTGGTAAAGACACAAAACAGCAACTTATGTGATCTAAAGATGAGCTGAGTAAGAATTCTGGGGTAAAAGTGTTTAACTATAGATCAGGATTTCCCAACATGGACTGTAGGCAAGGTTTCCAGACATAGCGTACCTATTTGATGGGATAGCCCCAAGTGCAGCAAAAGAAATCCTGGCATAGAGACCCCGCAGACAAACACCCCACCCCTACCCATTATTTGCCCACTCCCTGACCATTCTATTCCCCATCCAAAGTGTCTGTCCCACTCTATATCACACCCCTTGACCTGCACCTTTCCTTGTCCCTTCCTGCCCCCAACCCTGACAGTGGGGCACACTGCTATGCTGTGGGAAAGCCACTAAATATTAGTACTAAATACATGTTATAGACTAATTTTCATTTTTAACTAAACAAATAAAAATAAAGGTACTTTTGCCTGGATCTATTGGTATGTCTAGTCTATCCCCCAAATGAAAACTGAAATTTAACCCCCCCAATATAGACCTTGCAAGGTTTAAATCTACTTGTGAATCTTCTAAGTATACTTACCAGCACTCGTTCCCCTTCTGCTGCTACGGAGCAACAGTGGAAGGGGCCAGACTGGCAGCAGCGTCATTGATTGGCTGAGACCAGACTGCTACGAAGCAACAGTGGAAGGGGCCAGACTGGCAGCAGCGTCATTGATTGGCTGAGACCGGACTGGCTGTGGCGTCAGTGTTTGCCTCTAACGCAATGCTAGATTTAAAAATGTACAGAGGGAATGCAGGGAGTTGTCATTTTGAAATCTGGTTTGTACTGCAACAAGAATTTGAATTGCCAGGTGTAGCCAAGTCAGAGAACATTTGAGAACCACTCATACCTCTAAGAGTATACTAGTATGTGATCTGCTACCAGCATTATTAATAAAAATAAAATACAACTGAAAGTGCTTTTTCACTTTATCTATAAACTTTTAAACATTGTTTTAACTAAACATGATGTACAGTGTGGCACACACTGTACAGTGTGTGCTGTGGCTCGATACTGCAGGTAATGCACAAGCAGAATAGATGTTTCCTTGAAATAAAATGTTACATTTAGCCAACCATTCAGTAGAGATGGACTAGAACCAAACCCGAGTTTGACCTGAACTTTAATAGTTGACACGAACTCAGACTTTCAGGACTTCCCGAAGTACGAACTAGTTTGGGTTAGTCAAACTTGCAGAGTTATATTTTCGATAATTATCGGAAATGTGATAATGATCGAATTCTCGAATCTGTAACCCTCAAATGTATCCTTTAATTTTGGTAAATATGTATCCTTTGATTTCATGTACCCTCAAAGTATCCTTCGATTTCAGAAACCCCTTAAATGTAGCCTTTAATTTAGTAACCTCAAATGTAGCCTTTGATTTCAGTAACCCTTGAATGTATCGATTTCGGTAACCCTCGAATGTATCCTTTGATTTCAGTAACCCTCGAATGTATCCTTTGATTTCGGTAACCCTCGAATGTATCCTTTGATTTCGGTAACCCTCGAATGTAGCCTTTGATTTCGGTAACCCTCGAATGTAGCCTTCGATTTCAGAAACCCTCGAATGTATCCTTTAATTTTGGTAACCCTCAAATGTAGCCTTTGATTTCAGTAACCCTTGAATGTATCCTTTGATTTCGGTAACCCTCGATGTATCCTTGTGATCTTTGTCCAGTACATGTATCTCGATTATCACTTATAGTAACCTCGAATGTCCTTCGATTTCAGAAACCTGTAAGTGCTTTAATTTAGTAACCCTCAAATGTAGCCTTTGATTTCAGTAACCCTTGAATGTATCGATTTGTAACCTCGAATGTATCCTTTGATTTCAGTAACCCTCGAATGTATCCTTTGATTTCGGTAACCCTCGAATGTATCCTTTGATTCGGTAACCCCGAATGTAGCCTTTGATTTCGGAACCCTCGAATGTAGCCTTCGATTTCAGAAACCCTCGAATGTATCCTTTATTTGGAACCCCGAATGTAGCCTTCGATTTCAGAAACCCTCGAATGTAGCCTTCGATTTCAGAATCCCCGAATGAGCCTTCGATTTCAGAAACCCTCGAATGTAGCCTTGATTTCAGAAACCCTCGAATGTAGCCTTCGATTTCAGAAACCCTCGAATGTAGCCTTTGATTTCAGAAACCCTGGAAGTAGCCTTTGATTTCGGTAAACCCTTGAATGTAGCCTTTGATTTCGGTAACCCTCGAATGTAGCCTTCGATTTCAGAAACCCTCGAATGTAGCCTTCGATTTCAGAAACCCTCGAATGTAGCCTTCGATTTCAGAAACCCTCGAATGTAGCCTTTGATTTCAGAAACCCTCGAATGTAGCCTTCGATTTCAGAAACCCTCGAATGTAGCCTTTGATTTCAGAAACCCTCGAATGTAGCCTTTGATTTCGGTAACCCTCGAATGTAGCCTCTGATTTCGGTAACCCTCCAATGTATTGTTCGTTAACCCTCGAATGTAGCCTTCGATTTCGGTAACCCTCAATGTATCGTTCTGTAACCCTCAAATGTTTGGTATAGTAATCCTCTAATTGGGCATAACCCTCAAAGGGTAGCAAAAACTCAATGCGGAAACCTGCAAATGCCCAATCGTGGGGGAAGGAAGTGTTTAAACACATTTGGGGGATAGGTGCATGTTCCCTAGACCATTTCCCAGGGTCCAGAGCCATTAACAGTAAGTTAAACTATTTGACTCCTATTGACTTTAATGGGTTGTTTTCACACTATTGAACTTTTACTAAAGTTCTATAGTTCAGAAATGAAGCGAACTTTAGGAAGTTCAGCCATCTTTAATCACAAGCACAAATTTCATGGACAGTATTGGGGCAGCTAATAGATGGTGTTATGGTGTTAAATAGTACATAGGGTAACTCTCTTCATAAGTTTACATTGTGCAACAATCGCAAGGCAATAGCCACAACAAAAGATAAAGTGATTTAATGGTAGGGGGGGGGGGGGGTTATATTATTAATATTGGTGAAACTATGCAATGAACCTTTCATTACACCATGACCTAAAGATTAGCTTCTTTTCTTCTTACCTTAAAGAACAATTATAAATACCTCCCCTGATCTCCTCCTCTTCCCTTCTTCAAATGTACCAAGGATGGAGAACTGCACTGCAATGTCTTCACCCCTCGGTTAAGCCAGATCAGTTGTAATACACCTTAACTTTCACTATTTCGGTCCACTTCAAGCTCCTTAGTCAGTACATGATCTGGCCAGTGATCATCCCAGACAGGGGCGTAACTGCATCTGTTCGATGTAGCTTAGAAATAATAACAGAGAAGAACACTACATTTCATTTTTAGTGATTATTTATTAACAAACAATAAAACGTTTCGGGGGATATTTTTGTCCCCTTCCTCAGGTTAGAAATAAACTGCAATGATTACTTTCCTTTTTGTATGGAAAACAAAAGAATTTATAATTGTCATGGGCATGAATGTAAAAATATATACTATAATCCCTGTCGTCTGTGTCAGAGAGAGGGAGGATCTCTGAGCTGTAACATGGCAAGGCTTAGGCTTCTAGGGGACAAGGCTCAGTATATACTTAGCTGTGCAAGACTTCCACCAAAACAAAAAGGTGGATTATAGGAGCTGACAGGTATATTTAATAAATATCCCAGCAGCCACAGCAAAGAGAGGGGTGAAACACAGCTTGTTGTGTGTTTGTGAATGTGCTTTGTCAGTTGGGACAATGTTGTCTGGTTTTCCTTGGCTTGCAATGCAGTTACCAAGACTAAATTGGGTTTAAGACCTAGCGGTCTGTGATGTGCAATATATATGATCTTTTAGTGGACCAATGCACCAGAGAGTTTATTCATGTATTTGTGATTAGATTCCCATGCAAGTGCCTTTTGAAATGTAATAACCCTAATTTATCTAATTTGTTTTGTAAGTAATCTCCTTCTTCCCCTTATTAATTTAGTTGACTCTCCAGTTCTAAAGGTTCATACACACGTCAGATCATTTTCGCACGATGTGCCCGACAAACTTTCAGCAACCGTCTCGTTATACACTAGTTCTGCCTGTATACATATCAACGATAGTGGATAGTGTTCATTGGTAAAGGAGTTATGTGACATAACGTATTACGTGATGTTCGGAATATGTGTGATCTTGAATGTTGCACATGTGCATTTCATTCAATCTCCCATTACAATCTACCGATAATCTGCCAACCTGTACAACATACGACAGTCGGAAAAAAGCCGAGAATAGTCATGGATCGTTGGTCTTAGAAGATCATTAAAGCTTTATTTCGCACAGGGTCGTTCGTCGGCCAAATTGTGCGAAATTTTCTGACGTGTGTATGAGGCTTAAGGCTAGGTCTATATTTGTCCTGACCGAGGGTTCCCTGCGAGCGAGTGCTCAGCCAGGACAATTGACTTTCGATCCAGCAATATGAAATACAGCCATGATTTACCAACAGACCCAATGATCCACATCAGCAGATATTTCGGACGACTGACATAGTGCCGTGGAAGTCGGCCGGCCGAAAATATCTGCTGGTGTGTACCCAGCCTAGGATGTCCATTTTGTATACAGGATAAAAAAAACTGCACTGCATATTCCATATGCCATTACTAATGGAATGATATTTTCTCCCTCTTTATTTACAGGATTAATTTGTCCAGCTCTAGCTGTTTCTGCTTTGCACTGTTTGCTACAACTAAACCTGGGTACACGGCCAACAATCCGCGATCCAATTAGATTTGTCAATTAGCAGCATTCAGATTAGCTAGCTAATCACAGGTGAATTGTTGAAACATTTATGGCCAAAGAGTTTTAAGTTTTAAATAAAACTCCAGTTATGAAATGCCTGCTGTAGTAATTGCTTCATTTCTTTGACAATAGCCTATACTATTAACTGTGCTGAATCTGTGCACAGTTGCAGTTTGCATTAGTAATAAAATCATAATTGTAAGATTAACATGTATATATATGTATATATATTATTATATCATTGGAAAGAAAGTGGTTCCTTTTTTTTCCAGATGTACCATAGGCCTTTAGCTGTAATGGTTTTACTAAAATAAGGAAAGGTTTCTAGAAATGGTACCCTTTGATTGCATCACATATGGTCCTGTCACTTACAATATGGCTACCAGTGCAAGAGGCAGGAAATATTTCCAATATCTGTTATTACCATCTATTAAGACCATATGGTACTGTCAGAATCAATGGTACCCCCAGGGCAGGAAATTCTGTTTTTCCCACTGGGGTTATTAATATATACAACCAAGTCTTGAATATAATGAAGCATTACAATGAATTAATGAAAAAAGATGTCAAAATTATATCTGTGATCATTGTAACTGTTTAAAAGATGAATGGGCTCATTTACCGAAAGCCAGCTCTCTGATCGCCCTCTGCAGTAATTTAGCAGTACAATTGTGCCTGTTGGTAAACGTCATTTTTGTGTTACTTGATTCAAAAAATCTGAGCAATGTAAAATGAAATTGCCTTTCAGCAGACGCTTGGGTGACTTTTAAAAACCCACAGGCAAGATAAATAGGTACGGTGCTAATTAATAAGTGAAGATAATGGCACACTGGAGTTTAATCTACTGACTGGTCTGTGGAAGGGCCAAAATATATAGAAATATTAAAATGTTGATGTTGACATCAGGTTTTTAGGTTAATATGTCGTTGGGGGTCAGCAAGTTTTGATCGTCTGTCAGACTGAAGATAGATTCTTGAAAATAGGGTCAAAATTCACCAGTCTGTACCAGGCCTTAAAGGGGAAGCAATGTCACTAGATAAAAAGTAACAGGTAGTGTGGTGATGGGTGGGACACTCCCCTTCTCGCGGGTCCAATCAGAGTGCCTGTACTCCTAACGGAAAGCAGAATCCTCCCAACTGTGTTTGCAAAGAAAGAACAAAAGGTACGGAGTCATCCGCCTCATGGGACATAGATCTGGAGCCAGACACTTACAACGTATAAAACTTAACATTTATTCAAAAATTAAAAAAATCACATTGAGAGCAGTAAGTCCAATAACATAATCACTCAAACATGCTTGCCTGATGCGTTTCATGCCTGGGAAAAGTCACCAGATAACACTGAACTAATAGACATAACCTGTTCACAAAGATACAGCAAGCTGCTTCATTTTTGTGGGGTGTTGGTTGATTTATAAATTATATTGTGGTGTTTGTCGGAATCGGGGGTTGGTCAGGGCTCGGAGGTGTGGGGAAAATCTAAGGTACGAACCTTTAGTCTACTTAACCACCAGAGCTTACACACACAAAAAAAAGGGAGAAAAAAAAACTTACAGGGTTTTCAATAAAAATTCTATCGTTAAAAATGGTGTTAATTTTGCCCCAACCAATCAGTGTTAGATTTCAAATGGTAAATAATATCTGATTGGTTGTGGGTAGTAGCAAAATTAGCACCATTTTAACAATAAGAACTTTTATTACATCTCCCTGTTTATCTTTTGCTTGGAACAAAATGGAAGCAAAAGGGTAAAAAAGGCAGTTAAATCAGCTGACTATTTTGTATTGTTCCTGGAAGCTGTCTGCATTCATGCTGGCTGCAAAATAAACTGTAGCTTAACCGCAGCTTTCAAGCTCTTATTAGGACATATTAGCGTGGAGACATCTGTATAAAATGTGTGCATAGAGATAGTGAATACTGGGGTCAGGTGTGTTGGCCAATATGAGCGCATGTCACAGGCTTTTGAACACTAAATTGTCTGCAAGTTGTACTGGCAACAACAAGGGAACATGTACGTAATGCATTAAATGAAACTTACTCTCACATTTTAGTTTTATATAAACTAGACATGTATCCTTTAATTTTGGTAAATATGTATCCTTTGATTTCAGTAACCCTCAAATGTATCCTTCGATTTCAGAAACCCCTTAAATGTAG
The DNA here is from genome assembly GCA_019447015.1 of Hymenochirus boettgeri. Taxonomy (NCBI): domain Eukaryota; kingdom Metazoa; phylum Chordata; class Amphibia; order Anura; family Pipidae; genus Hymenochirus; species Hymenochirus boettgeri. The sequence continues at coordinate 33,318,755 of CM033477.1, forward strand.
CCTTTAATTTTAGTAACCCTCAAATGTAGCCTTTGATTTAAATGTAGCCTTTAATTTTAGTAACCCTCAAATGTAGCCTTTGATTTCAGTAACCCTTGAATGTATCGATTTCGGTAACCCTCGAATGTATCCTTTGATTTCAGTAACCCTCGAATGTATCCTTTGATTTCGGTAACCCTCGAATGTATCCTTTGATTTCGGTAACCCTCGAATGTATCCTTTGATTTCGGTAACCCTCGAATGTAGCCTTTGATTTCGGTAACCCTCGAATGTAGCCTTCGATTTCAGAAACCCTCGAATGTATCCTTTAATTTTGGTAACCCTCAAATGTAGCCTTCGATTTCAGAAACCCTCGAATGTATCCTTTAATTTT
>CM033477.1:33319227-33434935 GCA_019447015.1 Hymenochirus boettgeri
AACCCCTCGAATGTAATCCTTTGATTTCAGTAAACCCTCGAATGTATCCTTCGATTTCAGAAACCCTCAAATGTAGCCTTTAATTTTAGAACCCTCAAATGTAGCCTTTGATTTCAGTAACCCTTGAATGTATCGATTTCGGAACCCTCGAATGTATCCTTTGATTTCAGTAACCCTCGAATGTATCCTTTGATTTCGGTAACCCTCGAATGTATCCTTGATTTCGGTAACCCTCGAATGTAGCTTTTATTTCGGTACCCTCGAATGTAGCCTTCGATTTCAGAAACCCTCGAATGTATCCTTAATTTTGGTAACCCTCGAATGTAGCCTTCGATTTCAGAAACCCTCGAATGTAGCCTTCGATTTCAGAATCCCTCGAATGTAGCCTTCGATTTCAGAAACCCTCGAATGTAGCCTTTGATTTCAGAAACCCTCGAATGTAGCCTTCGATTTCAGAAACCCTCGAATGTAGCCTTTGATTTCAGAAACCCTGGAATGTAGCCTTTGATTTCGGTAAACCCTTGAATGTAGCCTTTGATTTCGGTAACCCTCGAATGTAGCCTTCGATTTCAGAAACCCTCGAATGTAGCCTTCGATTTCAGAAACCCTCGAATGTAGCCTTCGATTTCAGAAACCCTCGAATGTAGCCTTTGATTTCAGAAACCCCGAATGTACCTTCGATTTCAGAAACCTCGTGTATCCTTGATTTCAGAACCCTCGAATGTAGCCTTTGATTTCGGTAACCCTCGAATGTAGCCTCTGATTTCGGTAACCCTCCAATGTATTGTTCGTTAACCCTCGAATGTAGCCTTCGATTTCGGTAACCCTCAAATGTATCGTTCTGTAACCTCAAATGTTTGGTATAGTAATCCTAATTGGGCCATAACCCTCAAAGGGTAGCAAAAACTCAATGCGGAAACCTGACAAATGCCCAATCGTGGGGGAAGGAAGTGTTTAAACACATTTTGGGTGATAGGTGCATGTTCCCTAACCATTTCCCAGGGTCCAGAGCCATTAACAGTAAGTTAAACTATTTGACTCCTATTGACTTTAATGGGTTTTTTTCACACCTATTGAACTTTTACTAAAGTTCTATAGTTCAGAAATGAAGCGAACTTTAGGAAGTTCAGCCATCTTTAATCACAAGCACAAATTTCATGGACAGTATTGGGGCAGCTAATAGATGTGTTATGTGTTAAATAGTCACATAGGGTAACTCTCTTCATTTAAGTTTACATTGTGCAACAATCGCAAGGCAATAGCCACAACAAAAGATAAAGTGATTTAATGGTAGGGGGGGGGGTTATATTATTAAATATTGGTGAAACTATGCAATGAACCTTTCATTACCACATGAACCTAAAGATTAGCTTCTTTTCTTCTTACCTTAAAGAACAATTATAAATACCTCCCCTGATCTCCTCCTCTTCCCTTCTTCAAATGTACCAAGATGGAGAACTGCACTGCAATGTCTTCACCCCTCGGTTAGCCAGATCAGTTTAATACACCTTAACTTCACTATTTCGGTCCACTTCAAGCCCTTAGTCAGTACATGATCTGGCCAGTGATCATCCCGACAGGGGCGTAACTGCATCTGTTCGATGTAGCTTAGAATAATAACAGAGAAGAACACTACATTTCATTTTTAGTGATTATTTATTAACAAACAATAAAACGTTTCGGGGGATATTTTGTCCCCTTCCTCAGGTTGAAATAAACTGCAATGATTACTTTCCTTTTTTGTATGGAAAACAAAAGAATTTATAATTGTCATGGGCATGAATGTAAAAATATACTATAATCCCTGTCTGTCTGTGTCAGAGAGAGGGAGGATCTCTGAGCTGTAACATGGCAAGGCTCTAGGCTTCTAGGGGACAAGGCTCAGTATATACTTAGCTGTGCAAGACTTCCACCAAAACAAAAAGGTGGATTATAGGAGCTGACAGGTATATTTAATAAATATCCCAGCAGCCACAGCAAAGAGAGGGGTGAAACACAGCTTGTTGTGTGTTTGTGAATGTGCTTTGTCAGTTGGGACATGTTGTCTGGTTTTCCTTGGCTTGCAATGCAGTTAACCAAGACTAAATTGGGTTTAAGACCTAGCGGTCTGTGATGTGCAATATCATATGATCTTTTAGTGACCAATGCACCAGAGAGTTTATTCATGTATTTGTGATTAGATTCCCATGCAAGTGCCTTTTGAAATGTAATAACCCTAATTTATCTAATTTGTTTTGTAAGTAATCTCCTTCTTCCCCTTATAATTTAGTTGACTCTCCAGTTCTAAAGGTTCATACACACGTCAGATCATTTTCCGCACGATGTCCCCGACAAACTTTCAGCAACCGTCTCGTTATACACTAGTTCTGCTGCTGTATACATATCAACGATAGTGGATATTGTTCATTGGTAAAGGAGTTATGTGACATACGTATTACGTGATGTTCGGAATATCGTGTGATCTTGAAATGTTGCACATGTGCATTTCATTCAATCTCCCATTAAATCACCGATAATCTGCCAACCATGTACAAACATACGACAGTCGGAAAAAGCCGAGATAGTCATGGATCGTTGGTCTTAGAAGATCATTAAAGCTTAATTTTCGCACAATGGGTCGTTCGTCGCCAAATTGTGCGAAAATTTTCTGACGTGTGTATGAGGCTTAAGGCTAGGTCTATTATTTGTCCTGACCGAGGGTTCCCTGCGAGCGAGTGCTCAGCCAGGACAATTGACTTTCGATCACAGCAATAGTGAAATCAGCCATGATTTACCAACAGACCCAATGATCCCACATCAGCAGATATTTCCGGACGACTGACGATGTGCCGTGGAACGGTCGGCCGGCCGAAAATATCTGCTGGTGTGTACCCAGCCTAGGATGTCCATTTTGTATACAGGATAAAAAAAACTGCACTGCATATTCCATATGCCATTACTAATGGAATGATATTTTTCTCCCCTTTTATTTACAGGATTATATTTGTCCAGCTCTAGCTGTTTTCGCTTTGCACTGTTTGCTACAACTAAACCTGGGTACACGGCCAACAATCCGCGATCCAATTAGATTTGTCAATTAGCAGCATTCAGATTAGCTAGCTAATCACAGGTGAATTGTTGAAACATTTATGGCCAAAGAGTTTTTAAGTTTTAAATAAAACTCCAGTTATGAAGCCTGCGTTAGTAATTGCTTATTTCTTTGACAATAGCCTATACTATTCACCTGTGCTGAATCTGTGCACAGTTGCAGTTTGCATTAGTAATAAAATCATAATTGTAAGATATAACATGTATATATATGTATATATATTATTATTATCATTGGAAAGAAAGTGTTCCTTTTTTTTTCCAGATGTACCATATGGCCTTTAGCTGTAATGGTTTTACTAAAATAAGGAAAGGTTTCTAGAAATGGTACCCTTTGATTGCATCACATATGGTCCTGTCACTTACAATATGGCTACCAGTGCAAGAGGCAGGAAATATTCCATAATATCTGTTATTACCATCTATTAAGACCATATGGTACTGTCAGAATCAATGGTACCCCCAGGGCAGGAAATTCTGTTTTTTCCCACTCTGGGGTATTAATATATACAACCAAGTCTTGAATATATGAAGCATTACAATGAATTAATGAAAAAAGATGTCAAAATTATATCTGTGATCATTGTAACTGTTTAAAAGATGAATGGGCTCATTTACCGAAAGCCAGCTCTCTGTATCGCCCTCTGCTAATTTAGCAGTACAATTGTGCTGTTGGTAAACGTCATTTTTGTGTTACTTGATTCAAAAAATTGAGCAATGTTAAAATGAAATTGCCTTTCAGCAGACGCTTGGGTGACTTTTAAAAACCACACAGCAAGATAAATAGGTACGCTGCTAATTAATAAGTGAGATTAATGGGCACACTGGGATTTAATCTACTGACTGGTCTGTGGAAGGGCCAAAATATATAAGAATATTAAAATGTTGATGTTACATCAGGTTTTTACGGTTAATATGTCGTTGGGTCAGCAAGTTTTGATCCGTCTGTCGAGCTTGAAGATAGATCTTGAAAATAGGGTCAAAATTCACCAGTCTGTACCAGGCCTAAAGGGGAAGCAATGTCACTAGATAAAAAGTAACAGGTAGTGTGGTGATGGGTGGGACACTCCCCTTCTCCGCGGGTCCAATCAAGTGCCTGTACTCCTACGGAAAGCCAGAATCCTCCCACTGTGTTTGCAAGAAAAACAAAAGGTACGGAGTCATCCGCCTCATGGGACATAGATCTGGAGCAGACACTTACAAACGTATAAAACTTAACATTTATTCAAAATTTAAAACATCACATCTGAGCAGCAGTAAGTCCAATAACATAACACTCAAATCACTGCTTGCCTGATGCGTTTCATGCCTGGGAAAAGTCACCAGATAACACTGAACTAATAGACATACCCTGTTCACAAAGATACAGCAAGCTGCTTTCATTTTTATGTGGCTTTTGGTTGATTTATAAAATTATATTGTGGGTTTTGTCGGAATCGGGGGTTGGTCAGGGCTCGAGGTGTGGGGAAAATCTAAGGTACGAACCTTTAGTCTACTTAACCACCAGAGCTTACACACACAAAAAAAAGGGAGAAATAAAAACTTACAGGGTTATTCAATAAAAATTCTTATCGTTAAAAATGGTGTTATTTTGCCCCAACCAATCAGGTGTTAATTTCAAATGGTAAATAATATCTGATTGGTTGGGGTAGTAGCAAAATTAGCACCATTTTTAACAATAAAACTTTTATTACATCTCCCTGTTTATCTTTTGCTTGGAACAAAATGGAAGCAAAAGGGTAAAAAAGGCAGTTAAATCAGCTGACTATTTTGTATTGTTCCTGGAAGCTGTCTGCAATTCATGCTGGCTGCAAAATAAACTGTAGCTTAACCGCAGCTTTCAAGCTCTTATTAGGACATATTAGCGTGGAGACATCTGTTAAAATGTGTGCATAGAGATAGTGAATACTGGGGTCAGGGTGTGTGGCCAATATGAGCGCATGCTCACAAGGCTCTTTGAACACTAAATTGTCTGCAAGTTGTACTGGCAACAACAAGGGAACATGTACGTAAATGCATTAAATGAAACTTACTCTCACATTTTTAGTTTTTTATAAACTAGACAAACTTAAGGACAATTAGATAGTAAGCTGAGCTCCATGGGACAGTGATTAAATAGGTAATGGAGAAAAGTGCACAATATGTTCAGCACAAGCAATTTGAAGCTTTAACATAAACCAAGTTCCTTGACTGCTGCATTATTCTACTCAAAGTTAAATGTTTTCAGAGATCCTCTGCTCTGAAAACGCAAATGGATTGAGACTAATGTTATCAGTCCTGTCAGCATTGCCAACCCCCCTGCCACTGGCATCTAGGGTATTGGCACATATGGCAGCAGACAATCAGACCTAGAGTACAGCAGTAATACAGGATGGCTGACAAGAGATATAAAGAGAAATACGTTGACAACCATTAATACATGGCTTTAGCACTATCTTTAACAAAGGAAAGCCCAGGACACGGTGCTCCTTTTATATTGGGAGGTGGGATAATGAATCCTACCTCCCTGCCCTAGGTACTTTTCATGCACCAGAGCTATCAAGTAACACTGGGGGACCTTCCCAGGGCCTCTCTCTAATCAAGACTAATCAGTTCAGAAACGAATTTTTAAGCCTTGTGCACACTCCGTAGGTATGCCAGATGCATGACCCCCGAGCATGTGCACACGCACAGCGAAAGGCCATTTCAGGCGATAATTGCATGTGTGTGAGCATTCTCTTGAGCATCTTTCACCAATTTGCCATGGTGATCAGTGAACGATGCCTAAGGGGCTCATTTTTGCGATTGGGGGTCGTGCATCCGGACATCCTATCGGACGTGTATATGGAACTTTGCTCACTAGGAAGGTGGAACGCGGCATCATAAAAATGTCATAACCCTACAGAATGCTGCTGATTTTTTTTTTTGGCTTTAGTTCTCCTTTAATATGTTTCCTAAAACTTGTTTTAAGAAATGTTCAGCATTAAAAATAGCGACATATCATTTTATTTACTTATTTACTTTTGCTGAAGACCAAAAAGCCTGTTTCATTCAGGCATTGATTAAAGAAGTGCAATTTAAGCTGTTGGAAGGGATTTAAAGATATATCATAATAACGGACAATTAACTAATAGGAAATAGCTTACAGATCATTTCAAGTTGACTTTTAGGAAACATAATTAACATATTTAATCTAAATATATTAATGCGGCTTAGGGTTATTTTTTTTAGTGGATAATAAAAAAGAGTTGTGTAATTACTAAACAGGTTGCTCAGAATGTTAACTATAAATAACATTGCGATACCAAGAGAACAAACTACAGTTCTTACTCCAAGTAAGTATTGATTTTAGTACAAAACACACACATAAACAATATCGAATAGCATACTCACAGGCTAAATCATTTAATTATGAGGAATTAATTAATCATTTCCTTAAAGGAGCAAGTTGTATATTTGTAAATCACACCCCTACCCCAGACGTCAATCATTAAAAATCTAAGAGATGTAAGTCTAACCTGAAATGGTGCCTGATATTCTGTTACTGCTTTCTGATATTCTGTTACTGCTTTATCTGCTTCCTGATCCTACGGTTAGTAGCTGTCAGTCATGGATGTAACAGATGACATTACAGCCAATCACTGAATTCTATTCCCCTAGCTGCCTCCTCAAACATATAAAAGCTTGTAAAAAGCTTGGAGTGCTTAAAGAGGAGGTGGAACATTTTAAGAGGCAGAGGGAAGGAGGAAGAGCAACATTTTGCTGCACACCAATTCTGTCCTATGTCTGTTACAATTCTAACCATGTAGTTTTGGCTTTAGGGGCTCAGTGGTTAGCACTAATGTCTTGCAGTGCTGAAGTCCTGAGTTTGATTCCACCCTCAGACACATCTGCAAGGAGTTTGCATGTTCTCCTTGTGTTGCCTGGGTTTCCATCAGGCACTCCGGTTTCCCCCCTCAATCAATAAGACATACAGATTGTTGCTGTTTGTGTCAACTAATGTACTTAGATTGTAAGCTCTTTAGGGCAGGCCTGATGTGTATATCATTTATGTAAGCCAAGGAGATGCTGGAGCTATATCATCCTCATAATATTGAGATGTATCCTAATAATAATATATTTACAAGTACATTTTTATAGGATGGACATATTAATGTAGCATTGACAAGTAAAGATCATCCTGATTAATGTAAAAAAAAATTAAAAAAACTTAAAAGTCTATAATTTAAAGATATAATATAATAAAAAAATTACCTGGAGTACAGTGCTATTTGATTATATTGTAAGATTTCTTTTTAAAACAAAAATACCATGACCAAACTGAACCACTCACTATTCTGAAGGTTCTCAGGCTCCACTGTCTAGAATTCCAGAATTTCATATCAAAACCAAAAAGTGTCTACCAATAGTTGTGAAAGCTTTGACCTGTTTATTCACCCATCTGTAACCAATGCTGCAACGTTTCGTGCCCTTTCTCAAGGTTTAAAAAGGCGCAGTCTTGCCTGAAACACTGTAATAAAACAGCTCAACACTCTGGATGACACCTCATTACTAGTTACAAGGTTTTGATATTTGATATTTAAGAAATATTGGGATTTCATATTAGTGGTGCTTGACTTTCACTTTGATCACTACTTCAGGTTGAATCAAAGACCATTCCCCACTTCCAGTGGTTTCCAAAGCTTTTTGTTACTTTTTCAGTGTTGTGAAGGTTCGCATTCTCCAGGTCTTGGTATATTTAAGTACCCCGTACATAGAAAATAAACTCATACATTCGGTAAAAAGTGGTCCGAAGTCCCGAAATCCAATTGATATGCCCGGTTTTGGACGGAACATTCAGATTTCCAAACCAGGGGTTCTGTGTCGGATCCAGGTCCTAGTCAGACCGGGATCTTATCTCTAACCAAGATGTGTAATTAATTTGATGGGACATTTCTTGCTCAGTATTTATTTTTTTCATTTCCTATATATAGTTTGTGCAGCAGATGTCTTTGTTGGACACATTTCCTATTGGATAAACAGTGACTTTCACAACATGGTAAGATTTAATTTATAATTCCTATATACTCTCTCCCGGAGATTTACTTTTCCACCAGAATGGGTCATTTCAAGCTTGAGTATGAGGCTAACTAGATAGTGACTTTATCAAGGAAAGAGGGACAGCTGTTCCCTTCACGTTAGGACTATTACACCACCGTGTTTTAAAAGGATTTCCAGATCAATAAAGCATTAATAACTAGACTTCCAGTGAACTTGAATTCCGTGTAAATATATTGATGAAATATAAATCGAAATGTAAGCATTCCAAATATGTTGTGGGGAGTAAACGCTTCCATTCCTGTGCAGAGCATTGATGACCTTACGGTAACATAGATATTCTATATCTAAATATTCCCAACACAAACACCTCCATTGTTTAAAGAATTAGTTAACAACTGATTCGTAATGTGACTTTTTGCGTGACTTCCATACCATGTGAGCCCCTTTTGTACTTCTCTACTTTATATAATATATATTATAAATCTACAACTGCAGTGACTTTTACCGGTCATAATGAAGCAGGACTATAGTAAGATGATGCACCATTGTTGTAAAGTCTTTAAGGCTTCCTTCATTCACACTGTGTGGTGTTTTGGTGGCAATGTGATTACACCAAAACGCATGTGCAATGTTAGTTGAACGGCCCCGTTCAGATGGCACCGCTGCAATGTAGAGTGTTTCAAAAACGCACTGCATGCAGCAGTTTGGTGCATTAATGTACAGCGTTGACACTGAAAATAATGCCCCGCTGTGCATTAATGCAGCAGAACATCTGAATTGCAAACGTGTTGTTCCGCCGCGGTACAAAATCGCATAATGTGAACGAAGCCACAGGGTCACTTGTAACTGTAAAACATATTATGGAAAATGTCATGTCACGTTATTAGATTGGGTGTTTTATTATATTAACTCTTCTTCAGATCAGCACATTAAAAGTTTATCAGGGAGATGTACAGGGCGATGCTATATATAGGCTGCTAAAACCCAACACCCCCCAATGTATTAAAGGGTTAGTGCGGGATTTACACTAATTTTGCTGTTATTGCTTCACAATAATTTGTGAAATAACAACTCTCCTCCTGTCCAATGGGTGACTGGGGACGGAGGATGTAGAAGTGGTGAATGGAAAAACTAACTAGCCCTCCTCTGTCCAATAGATGAGTTAGAGGAGCGGGAGGAGGTTTGAAACAGTGCCGTGCGCGTCTGCACAGCACTGGGAGCAGGCTGGCCAATGCGCAAGCACGAATGAACGTGCTCGCGCGAGAAGAGCGTGGACATGTGACATCACCATGCGCAGAGAGCCGGGACCAAGAGAGACGCTATGGGATCTCTGGCAGGTAAGCCCCTTGTTACAAGTACACTGAGAGATCCGTGTCTCAGGACAGCTTGCTTCTATTGGCCCTTCTATTGGCCTGCAATGTAAGCTTGTCGGTTAGCCGGAGTTGAGACATGGAGGAGGTAACAGAGGGGAGGCTAGTGCTGACAGAGAGATCTGACACCATGAAAAACAGAGTTACTGACAGAGATTGGATAAAGGCAGCATAGTAAATGAATTTAACTTTGCAATGAGCCAATGTGTTTTTTTCACAATAGATGTCCTTTACAACCTCTCCTCATCCTCATCCTATTCTTGGCCCTTCCCTGCCTCTCTTGGACGGCCCATTACTGACAAACTTTGCCGATCCTTGACCACAAACTTTGCTGCCTGCTTCTCACCTCTAGTCTATCATAGAATATGCCTCTCTTGACAGTTTTGTACTTCATTCTGGACTTTTTTACCCTCCTCCTGAAAGCGAACTGTTTGAGGACCTTATTCTTTTCAGTTATATATTCTTTTTATTACCCCAATGCAATTTTAGTGTGTAACAAAGTGTAAGCGATACAATTTACATGCTCTCTCTAGTGTACAGCAGATCAAAACAAGGAAGCTGCAGTCTTGCTTCCTAGAAGCTGACAGCCAATCATATTGCATAATAGAGACTCAACTCAATTACTTACAAATCATGTTATAGCAGATACAGATTTCTGTTCCCCCACACATTCCTTAGCAATGTATACAAAAGCAATAGTAATCTTGTGGTATTATACCTATCAAAACTTGAGGAAAAAAGAAAACATAAAAAATCCTAATTTATTCTGGGGATTTGAACCGTGACCTAACAGGCTATGTGCTTCTAACAGGAATGTCTTAAGACTGCTGAGCCACCACAGCATACACGATAATTGCAGATACATTTAGAAACGTTAACTTTACAAGGAACAGAATGGAGACAAAAAATAACAAAAGCAGTGAATTACCTGCATTTATAAATTGTAACTTGTTATCTGCAATGCATGGTGGCAACTTTTAAATCTTATCAGGGACTTTCATATTGGTGGTGGAGACATCTGTATAGAAAAAATGTGCGTAGAAACATAGAATAGAGTGTTCAGGGAGCGTGGAAAACAGGTGCACATGCTCACAAGCCTCTTTGAAGACTACACAAGGCTTAAATACACAGATGCAGACTTCCAGAAACTTCCTACTTCCAAAGGAAGTTAAGTAGCAATTCAAAACAAAACTAGAAGTCGCACTCCAAACAAATGGGAATAATTTCAAAAAACCCCAGAAAAACTTTTGGGGGGTACAGGCCCCCTTCTTCAGGTGTACACGGACTGTGAGTTGTACTGGCAATCACATGGGAGACATTTTAGATACAGAATCTAATTACTAAAGTATCTAAGGTTGAAAAAATTTTTTGTCCATACATCCAAACCACTGAGCAATACCCACATTCTGCATAACAGTTGATCCAGAGGAAGGCAAAAAAAAAACAAAAAAAGGGGTGTAAAAAAATTCCTTCCTGACTCAAGTGGCAATCGGACATATCCCTGGATCAAATCCAACTTTATGTATCAATACCAGTAACTGCAACATTCTTTACATTTCTTTATTTCTTTGTTTATTTACCTGTACAACATGCAACATACTATAAAAAAATCTTCCATGCATAGGTGTTCTGGGATAAAATCTTTCATGATAACTTTTGTTCTGCTTTTAAAGGGTATCTCCACTATGATGGAAAAACATCTTTTTTAATCGGAAGTGTACCCTTTCCCAACCCTACTTGCAGAGCGATCATAACAGAGGAGCAGCAATTACTTAAACAAGACTGCACAGAATTGCTTCATTTTGCAGGTACAGGTGTCTCATACTTGTGGGAATCCAATCCATACAAGCTGTGTTGTTGTTAGGAGTGGAGAGACCCTTAACCCTTTCCCTGCCACAGATCGTATATTCACGATCTGTGCAGAGAATGCTTTAACTGCCACAGATCGTGAATATACGATCTGTGCTCTCCCCTTTAAAAACGGAAAAAACCGCGCGCTAGGGCCGACACGGGCGCAGTTCAGCTGCCCCCTATCCCCTCGACCCCCCCTCGGTTGTGTCCAAATCCGGGGGGATCAGGAGTTATCTTACCTTTTCTGCCGTGACCGTACAGGACTTCTGGTCCCACGTGGTATGAAGAGGAGGAAGCGGAAAGGGAGAACCCCGGTGACGTCACGGAGCTTCCTCCTTCACCGGGTCTCCCTTGAAGTGGTAGGAGACTGCCCCTGGTGGTCTAGTTGAGGTACTGCCGCTTGATCTCAATTTGATCATGCTGCAGTACCTAGTATAGAACAAGCTGTCAAGCTGCCAGCTTTTCTATAAATTTGTGAATGGAACTCAAAGTTCCATTCACAAATAGGATTTTTTCTAAGTCTTTGCTACTAGAGCGAAGACTTAGAAAAAAATGGGGACAGAGATCAATATTTGGTGATCACTTCTGATCCCCAAATTATTGATCTTGCCAATGAATGAAAATCACTTCCTGGAAAATGATTTCCGGGAAGTGATTTTTCCGATCGGATTTCGAATTGGAAAACGGGCATTTATGCCCGTTTCCAAGTTCGGTATCATCCCTAAGATGATCTGATGATTATCTTTGGGAATGATTGGGGAAAAAAAGGGAAATACACACAAAAAAATTCTTAAGTGATACCCACCCTTTTTTTTTTTTTACCCTAAAACTATAAATTAGAAAAAAAAGTTGTCTCTCCAAGCTCCCCAATGTCCCCAGTGTATCGGTAAAGTAAAGCGGATCCTTATTTTTCGATTTCAAGGAAACTAAGCCTATATTTTATAAGAAATTTTGCAGAGGTACCAAATAAAGACCGTATTGAATTTTTAGGATCAGTAAAGTTGTCAAAAACGTGTGTGACTCTCCATACTAACCCGACTTCACTAAAATACCACTAAAAGGGGAGAGTGTGTGTGTGGGGGGTGGGTTGTGGCGTTTTTAAAAAATTTTTCTTGTAACTGCACTTCTAAATGCGTCCCATTTGAGCTAGTTGGTGGCCTCTGTCTCTGTTTGCGGTAACCCTCGAATGTATCCTTTGATTTCGGTAACCCTCGAATGTATCCTTTGATTTCGGTAACCCTCGAATGTATCCTTTGATTTCGGTAACCCTCGAATGTAGCCTTTGATTTCGGTAACCCTCGAATGTAGCCTTCGATTTCAGAAACCCTCGAATGTATCCTTTAATTTTGGTAACCCTCAAATGTAGCCTTCGATTTCAGAAACCCTCGAATGTTCTTGATTCAGGCATTAAGAGATTGGATAGTTTGGTAAGTTTTTTGACATTCAATGGGGTGTGGTGGATTTTGTAACTTTGAAATGTATTTTTCTCTATTTTTCCAGAAAATTGTGTAGAAATGCGAAATTCTACGAAGAACTGCGCCCCACCATTGATGGTATGAATGAACGAACTACATGGCTACATAGCTTGAAGTGTTTAGATTTCAGGAATATATAGTTGGTGGGGGTATTTCTGAGTTATCAGGGTGTTTTGTGGAAAAAACTGCAGACTGTCCAAATTCGGTTGTGCTAAATATTTTCGCTGTTTCTGAGCCTCGGCATTGTCTCACTTTGTGGCTTTCGCTTCCACGTCCGCATGTGTAACCACACATATGGCATACCGTTTGATTCAGGACTTTTGGAAGATTGATATTTAGATACCTTTTTTTAGATTCCATCAGTTTTGGCATGATTTCTACCTTTTGAAGTTGTTTTTTGTTCATTTTTTTCAGAAAAGTGCAACTTCTACAAGAAACTGCGCCCACACCATTGATGGTATGAATGAACAAACTACAGCTTTACATAGCTGAAGGTGTGTAGATTTCAGGAATATATATTTTGTGGGGTTATTTCTAGAGTTACGGGGGTGTTTTGTGGAAAAACTGCAGACTGTCCAAATTCGGAGTTGGCTAAATATTTTTCGCTGTTTGAGCCTCGTGCATTGTCTCACTTTGTGGCTTTTCGCTTCCACGTCCGCGTGTGTAACCACACTATGGCATACCGTTTGATTCAGGAGCATTTGGGAGATTATATTTAGTAACTTTTTTTAGATCCATCAGGTTTTGGCATGTTTTCCTACCTTTTTGAAGTTGTTTTTTTTTGTTCATTTTTTTCAGAAAAGTGCGAACTTCTCTACGAAGAACTGCGCCCACCCATGATGGTATGAATGAAAAACTACAGCGTTACATAGCTGAAGGTGTGTATATTTCAGGATAATAGTATTTGTGGGGGTTATTTTTCTAAGTTACGGGGGTGTTTTGGTGGAAAAAAACTGCAGACTGTCCAAATGCGGTTTGGCTAAATATTTTCGCTGTTTCTGAGCCATCGTGCATTGTCTCACTTTGTGGCTTTTCGCTCCACGTCCGCGTGTGTAACCACACATATGGCATACCGTTTTGATTAGGACATTTGGGAGATTGATATTTAGTAACTTTTTTTTAGATTCCATCAGGTTTTGGCATGATTTCTACCTTTTGAATTGTTTTTTTGTTCATTTTTCAGAAAGTGCGAACTTCTACGAAGAATCTGCGCCCACACCATTGATGGTATGAATGAAACAAATCAACAGCGTTACATAGCTGAAGGTGTGTAGATTTCAGGAATATATAGTTTGTGGGGGTTATTTAAAAGTTACGGGGGGTGTTTTTGTGGAAAAAACTGCAGACTGTCCAAATTCGGAGTTGGCTAAATATTTTCGCTGTTCTGACCATCGTGCATTGTCTCACTTTGTGCTTTTCGCTTCGCACGTCGCGTGTGTAACCACACATATGCATACCGTTTGATTCGAACATTTGGGGATTTGATATTTGGTACCTTTTTTTATTCCATGGGGTTTTGGCATGATTTCGTACCTTTTTGAACGTTGTTTGATGTTCATCTTTTTTTTTTAAAATCTGGTAAAAGTGCAAACTTCTTACGAAGAACTGCGCCCACACCATTGATGTATGAATGAACGAACTACAGCGTTACTAGCTGAAGGTGTGTAGATTTCAGGAATATATAGTTTGTGGGGGTATTTTGAGTTGGGGGGGGGTGTTTTGTGGAAAAACTGCAGACTGTTCAATAACAAACTGGCTAATTTTTTTTGCTGCTACTGACATTTGGCACTGGTCACGCTCTTGGGTTGTTGGCAGCCATGTCTCTGGTACACCATGAATGGGATACCGTTTTTATCGGGAGGGTTAGGCTTTCATATTTGAGATGCGTTTGAACTTTTCCTCCAAAGTTTTTTAGCTGAAATTCGCATTTGATTTTGTCTCTGATTTTACATTTGAGGAAAAAAAGGAAAATGTGAGAAGTAACTTACAATTTTACGAAGAGCTGCGTCCGGGTATCTGCTTTGATCGAAACTCTCTCACTCGTAAAATCCTGCGGGTGTGAGTTTCTAAAAATATCTCACTTGGGGTATATTTTAGTAATTTGGTAGATATTCTATGTTAACTGTCAGTAGTGGTATAACATTTTAATTTGGTGTAAATTCTAGGAGGTGCAGTTTTAGTTTGGGGGGGGTCTCCTGTACAGGAAGTCGGGTACCTAATATAATCTGGTATCGTTGTACTCGGAGTATCATGACTTTTAGAAACAGTAAGATTTTTGTGTGTAACCTTAAGAATAACCTATAAGTAAAAATGGGAAAACTTCATGAAAATTTGCAAATTTTTCATTTTTTTTACATATTTTACCCATAATTCCAGTAAAATTTCCAGAAAAGTACAAAATTTTGTTACCATATTAAAGTAACTTTGTGCTGAAAAAAACAATGTATAATATCCTGATTTACTGCAAGGTTTTCCTACTGTAAAATTAGTCTAAAGCGATTAAGGACAAAATCCTGAAAATTCTTCTGGCAGTTAACGCAAAAAAAAAATCAAAGATCTCCTGGCAGTGAAGGGTTAAAGAAATTGTTTAGCGAGACCCCTTTATCCCTTTTTATTTCTTGCTTGAGTTGTAGGGCATTGCAAATATAAATTTTCGGTGTACTGGGCCATGCTTTGGAGTTTAGTAGGGTAAGTAAGTTTCTATAGGTTGTGTACGGTAACTGTATTACCTAACTTTATTATGGCAGGGCAAAATTACTATTGTTACTGTAGGGAAACTGTACTGAGTTGTAGTTTACCAAAACATCTGGGATCATGTGTGAATATTGGTTACTGGATTCTGCTACCGTATACTATTATATGGTACTTCATGTAGGACCAATACTGTTATATGTCTTCTTTTCAACTACGTATGGTTGAACCTGTACTATATGAAGTGAAGTGGACTACTGAACAATTGTTTTTAATTAAAATAAATACGTACTTTAAAAAGAAAAAAATGGATCTCCTCTTAATTCTGTTTCATTTTCTAATAATTGTTTACTACCGTACAACTATAGCGTTGCATTAGTTTAGTTTTCAGTATTTCCTACCTAGTTTTTATACTCGAGTCATCATTTTTAGCCTTTTTTTTCAGGTAAAAATGAACCTTCGGTTAATACTCGGGTTGGTTTACTGATATATAAGCGGCTGGATGAGTCATATAGCACACTAACACTAAGAGTAAAGAGCTTGCTTACATGTATTAATTTATAGAATGAAAATTCATTTTTTTTATCAGTGTACAATTTCTTAACTTCAACCAAACATCAGATGTTTTTTATGTCATTATACTATGTACATCTGAGGGTGTGCAGATTATGTAGCACAGCCCCCAAACCTCTTGGCTACACTCTATTGTGCCATAAGCTTTATGCATTTTTATAAAACGGCGAAATATACTAAAATCACATACAGAAAGGCTTGTTATAATTACTAGTAACATTGCCAACTTAGGTTTAATGAAGTAGGCCTTGCAAGTCATGGTCCTTATGTAAAGACTCATGGGCCCAATTTACCCAGAGGCGCAGGCAAAGGTCTTTCTTACTACCGATAAACTTTAACTCCATATTAGCCTCGAGATGATGGTTTTTGCAAAAGACACCACCGGCGCTCGTGATTCATAATATCACTTTGCGCTAGTTTTAGCTCTGGATTTTAACCGCCAGCAAATAGCTGTCATTTAAATCTTCAGGGAAACAGCGCGGCGGATGACTTCACCACCTTTAAAAAGGTTTCACTTTGTAATTGCGCAATCCTGGAATCGCCCGGATTTGCAACCACAGGAAGTTTTAAAGGAAACTAAAAAGGAAATGGTAAGAAAAAGTTTTTAATCCAAGAAGCCAGATAGATTGTGAACACACAGGTGAATTTTAATCAAGAGAGAGGAAATCCACGTTTATTCTTACCTGTGACAGTCCATTTACGTAAAAGGGAACAATTGAGGGAAGAAAACAGCATTTGACTTTGTTTGAATAGTCATAATTGCATATAATTAAGTAGTTAAATGCATTTCAATATATTCATTCTTACTTACAGGAAACCAAACTTACAATGTTCTTTCTTTAAAGTGGGAAAGCATTTCTCCAGAACAACCAGTATTGTAATACACCAGACATCCTATCCTGCCTATCAGCTTTCTGGCAGGGGTGGAGAAAGGGGGACAGTGTGAGTGTGGCCTAGGGGGACACAGCTTTCAGTGC
Source organism: Hymenochirus boettgeri (assembly GCA_019447015.1). Lineage (NCBI taxonomy): Eukaryota > Metazoa > Chordata > Amphibia > Anura > Pipidae > Hymenochirus > Hymenochirus boettgeri. Next base: position 33,336,271 of record CM033477.1, read on the forward strand.
AGATAGGCAGCAGTAGGAGCCAAGGGTGTGGTGGAGGCGGAAGATTGGGTGGTATACAGGGAGTCTGGGTAATGGCATCTTGTAATGGGGTGTTCCAGGTGAGAGGGGCTGCCAGTCTTTGCAAGTCGCCAGGAGAGTGTGGGGATGAATCCATCACCGGAGTGCGGGAGACCACCCCAAGTGGGTGCTTTACCGTACCTAAAGATTGAATTCATTATAACTTCTTGTTTGTCAGATATAGCCTTTGTTACTGTCTAGATCTCTTAAGAACAACCCTATGTTAATGTTGCACCTAGTGGCCACACTCCCAACCCCAGTATTGCGTATCTCTGTTATCACAGAAATGATCTAAACTTTAATGATGCACACAAACACCAGCAACCACAAACACATACCTAATATTGTCAGTACTTTTGACTGTCTTTTATTTTTGTTCTTCTCCATCATGGCCATAGCTAGTGCCGGAAACCCCAGACCACATTCACTGCTAGTGGCTAAATCCTGGTGCCTTTCCTTGCACAGCCTCAAAAAAATAAAAAGAAGCCATGGTCTGAAAAAAACAAATCCACTATGGTCCCCCCCCCACCCCCCATAAGATCATTTCATTGTTGCCCCCCCAGTTATTGGCTTGGATTCCTTTGGCCAAAATGTTGTGAACAGCACAAGTGGCCAAGTCATGACCATATGTCACTAGCAACCACAGACAGACACATAGCTCAGCACCTTTTCACCTTTACTAGTATTATTAATTCCAGTAGATGCTTAAACTAGTAACAGGAATATCCAGATTTTTTACCAGTATCAGTGGAATTCCAGGTTTGCTTACCAATCAGGAATTCCAGGTTTGGGCTTTCCAGTATCGGAGTTCCCGGTTGCTTTACCACAGTAACCATGGAATTCCAGGTTTGCTTTTACACAGGTATCATGATCCAGGTTTGCCTTACCAAGATCATGGAATTCCAGTTGTGCTAAGTCACATATAGCAGATCATAAAATTCCTAGTGTTCTGTACTAGTATCATACAATTCCCAGTTTACTGTACATGTCAACATGTTCAGTTTTCATAAACCATTGCATAAATTGCCGTTTGCTTGCTTTCAGTGTTCACAAACTCCAGTAGCTTAGTCAGTGTCTCGTAGATGTCCCAGTTTGCGGTACCAGATGCCATACTGTACATCCCAGTTATTTACAGTGTTCATACAGTGTAATTGCAGTTTGCTATGCCAAGTGCCATACCGGGGTGGAGGACTGGTGGTTTGATTAGGCGCGTGTCACCCTCATTTGACACCCATCAAGGAAAAAGAGGGTGGCCTGGGACGGTGAATTACGTCACTTGTTGTTTTCCTTTGAGTTTTATGTCCCACGTTTTAATAATAATATTAAGATAATTTATTATTGGTCACAATTGTCATAATAGGGTTCACGTGTAGTCACCCTTTTACAATTTTGGTTTTATTTATTCAAATGCCAAGAATGCTGAAAACTCATTTGGGGAAATTTGCTGCACTGTGCATAGAGTTAGTCAGATTCTTCTCTGGGTGTCAAATGTGGTTATATGTTCAGACGCACAAAAACATGAAGCTGTTCATGGCACAATGTATATTTTTAATGTTTTTAGGATATAAAGAGGTAAGTGACATCGCTCGGAGAACAATAAGATCAATGACTACAATGTAGCTCATAAAGTCTCCAGAAAGTAAGCTTCAAGTTCTAGGAACACCCTGCATATTAGACATGTCACACTCCACTACTTTGCTAGAACTACCCCACACAGTATGTGACATGTCAGCTGATCTTAAAACCAATCCATCTGTCCAATTGCCGCTATGGATGGACAGTATTTCTTCGCTTTTACTCTGTACAATTCCTATCTAGGCCAGCACCTCAATGGTTTCCATAACCATTGAGACTACAATTTAACTAGATGTGGGGGAAGAGAAAAAGAAACAAAAAACATAATTGTACTGAGAGATTCTGTTTTTTTTTTTTTAACATGTAATTTTTATAAGATTAGAATCTATTCCGGGAAAATTAACACAGGAAAAAGCACAAAAATAAGCAATTCAAAGTATCATCATCAACCGTGTCATCGTTGACCTTAAGGGGCATTATAAACCCCGCCCCGCACCCCAGGCGTCATCACCCCCTCACACACAGTCCACTTTTTACCAGGTAGACCAAACACTGAAGCTTTGGTTGGGTGGGGACAGGGAGTACCATGAGGAGTGAACGGGATAGATTGTGGGGCATTAGTTGACAGGAAAGAGGTGGAGGTGGATGGGCTCTTCAAAAAGGCTTCACTCCTGGTCTGGCCCCCAGTGTTGGAAGGTTTAAATCTAAAAAAAGGCTAAACCCCTGTCCTGATATCCCGCGAAACTGTAAGTTATCAAAACTATGTAGCTGCAATTGCGCTTTACAAAGGAAAAGGAAAATAAGGAAGAGCTGTTATTGCCACTTTCTGTCATACACACCCTGGCTATCTCACACCCACTGTGTTAATTCAGAATTATCACACACACATGTCTCTACACCAAACACCTACACACTCTTGCTTTCCCCAGTGCACTTCTATGGACCCAGCCGCAGCAAAATCCCTCTGGGCACCACCTACTCTCACAAGAGTTCCCTATGAGCATGCACTATAAAAGCCTGTGAGGTGTGTCACGCATTTGAGTTTCATTGGCAGCTTCAGACATGTACCTGGATTCCCAGAATTTTCCATTGTATCTTACACATTTTGCCCATTATAGGGTTCAATACGTTGGCTGTGTAGTTTACGATACTACTATAAGGTTGTAGCTTTCATACCAGCTATTCCATTTAATCCAGTTTCAGTCGTCCATAGTCAGCATACTATTCCAAGGTTTCCCTGTCCTCATCTCCCTTCCCGTAGAGAGAGGCTGAACCAGTGCATCGTTCCACTGCAATTTGTGGATTTTCGAACAAAATCGGAAAATTCGTAATCCACTGCGGACCCATGAAGGCGTTAATGAGGAACCCATAGGAGTTAAAAAATCTGACTAAATTCCGCATTGAAAATTAAAAGGTATAACAAGCAATTGTCACGTAGTGTAATAGGCTCAGGACCTAGAAAAATGGTCTGGAAAAACACCCATCAATGGGCAAAAGCTTTTAAAAAAAACACCATTCAGACCCGGAAACCTTCATGCCTCCTGTTTTCAAGATTCCGCGTAGACTTTCTATAAATATTTACATTTTCTATTTGTCATTGAAATTTCAAAAATCGTTCCGGCTCAGAAAATCTAAAATCCGCAAGTCCAAGTTTCACTGCGGATCCGTGAAATCTGGATTTGTTCATCGCTACTCCTATTGCACACTATCTCTTGTGCTATGCACTTGTGCATAGACTGCCATGTTTTATTAGAGATTGCTAAACCTACTGAAGTCAGGTTCGTTCGAAACTCCCGACAATTTGGAAGTTCGGAAACAATTCCATTAAAGTCATGGGGAAGGCATCTTGCCAGATGATTTACTGACAAGGTAACAATGGTAACTTACTTGTAATGGTGTTGCACCTTGAGAAATGGTCGGGTGGGAGAACATTTGCAGCGTCACCAAACCTGTTATTAAAGCTACTTTCTCAGTGAGCAGGGCCAATTCGGGTGTTCGAAGCTACACTCCAAGGGTTACGGGCCAATTCGTGGGTCACCAAATGCGGTACCTTTTCGAGGGTTATAGAAAATAGAGCTCTAACATTCAGGGTTAATTTAAATCGAAACAATACATTCGACGAGTTACCCAAATGAAAGGCTTATTTGAGGGTTATGAAAGGAACATTCATTCGCAGGGTTAACAAAAGTGGAAGGCTACATTCAGGGTTAGCAAAACCTACATTAATGTCAGGGTTAGCAAATGATACATTTACGGGTTAAGCGAATGTGCGATAATGATGAAAAAAACAGTGCAAGTTCAGAAAAACAAAACTAGTTGAATAGTTTGATTCGCCAATCTCATAAAGTTTGGGCCCAACTCAGTTCGGGTTCCATCTCTAGCCTTATTGCTATCTCCATTTTCCCACACTAACAGTTGCTTTATTGTATCTTATTCTATATGTTCTTACTGACTATTCCCACATTGAGGAAAATATATATTCCGTTAATGTTACCCTCTGCCAGAGCTTACTATTCCTAAGTGGGTGCTAATGCAATAAACTGTGAAAGTTTGCCAGATTGCTATAATCTGCAGCGACCAAATCAGATGTTTTTCTAACTGCAACCCAAGAAAAGCCAACATCGATTGGTTGCTGCAAATTAATAGCATGGGAAAAACATTTGCGCTTATTGACGCCCAGTTCAGGTTCATAAGGATTACACTACTCTGTAAGAATTGTATTTGAAAAAATCCACGGTAAAAAATATGTCTGTTAGCAGGAGTCTATAGAGTGTAGGCCATAGCATTTTTAAACTTTCTCACATTCAAATCATTATTAACATGTATTTAAGATACACCTTTAAACCCATGTATAGCCATTTTCAGTTTTGCTTTCTTTTCACTTAACGGGGTTGCTTTTCAATTTCATTACACAAATCTACAAATTTTCACTTTTTTATCACATAACATGGCCACATTAACTAAAATAATCATATATGTTGTACTAGTTGTACTTGAACGCTGCTCTGGTGTGATTGAATCCCAATCCCAAAGTCGACTGGCCTATTTAAGTGCCACTTTAACAACTGGTAATCAGAGATTATGCAATCTCTGGTTTCCTAATAACATCGAAGTTGTCAATCTGTACCGTTTTTTACCTATAACAAGACATTAATATTGCGTCCCATTAAGGCCCCAATACCTGGATAAACATATGTGATCGATACATTTACCTATAATGCTGGCACGACTAGCCACGCGCCGTGTATATCATAAAGTACCGAATAACGATTCTCCCACTAATGCCCACACTGATATCCACAAGGTGTACCATAAACAAAATACTGATGCATTGTAAGAATGACTCTGTTGCCTCCTATCCTTGTACACCGATAAGATAGATGCAGAATCTCAATGCACAGTAGTGCAAGTGTGCTAATGCACATAGCTACATGGTGCCAGGTAGCAAATGCACGCAGAAAGTCTGCGATAACAGTGTCGGCAACGATACTTCGGGATTTGATTATGCACGACATCCACTGTGACACTTTTATTCTCCCGCTAGAAACACGAAAATCATGGTTCCATGTATGTTACGAGTCATAGTTGTATACATAAGGGGGCTTTCGCCCCCCAAACTGTGTCAGAGTGGTCCTTTGTGTGCGGATGGTCGGATGTGCCAGAATAAGTTATTTGTTTTTAACAGTGTTATTCTGCCAATCTCGTTATCGGGAATTAATGGAAATTTTCAGCTGGCCGTATAATCTGAACTAGAGTTTGGTCAGATACACGGATCCGAACCCAGTTCCCTTGGGAACATGAGTCCGCACTCTGCAGATGTCATAGATTTTCTGGAATTTTCTTGCCGAATGAATTTGGAAATTTCAGAAGAAATTTGGAGAAATTTTGAAAATTCAAATTCTCAAGGAATTTGCAAAAAATTACTTGAAAAATGATTACAGAACTTACTGTACATGGTTCTGGGACCTGAAAAATGTCCAGGGAAAACACGTTCCCTTGAAAGAGCAGGGAAATAATCAGAACACAACAGTGGCTACTTCCGGTTTTCCATGGGCCATTTTCAAATTTACAAATTACACCAGCACCACTTAAATAATAATGGTTGGGATCAGATCTCTTTACCCTTGATATATAGAATATCTTAGTGGGTAGTGCCTGGGATCACGGCTCTCCCAAAACTGCACAGTATCATCATCTCAACTAATTTTAATACATATAATCACCATAATAAACCGGATGTGTTCCAATGCGCCCGAACCACCAGAAAAATCTCCAAAGATGTTACAAAGTCATGCAAATATAGGACTTAAAATCACCCACATACACAAAATATCACCACACTGATCACAAATAACTATGAGGTCACGTGTACAGTATAATGTTGGATGCAATGTTCCCGTTGAGTTCCAAAAGGCTCGCATGTGTAATGCAGTTGGGGAAATCACAATTCAAGTAATATATATGTTTGGTTGCATATTGGGAGGGATTTCCAAAATGGCCCTATGCTCATTGAATATACTGAAAGGAGTGGAACTATAGGTTATTCCCCTCGGGCACCCTATTGTGTTATACTTATTATATTCTATTCCGTTACACGTGACCGACCTATATGTATTTGTGATAGCGTGGTAATATTTTTAGTGGGTGTTTTATGTCCATAATTGCATGCTTTTTTTTGATTGTTCCCTGGACACTTTCCCAGGCCAGAGCCATTATCAGAAGTCACGTATAGCAAAATTGCTGGTACAGTACATTACAGCGGGTCAGCCAGTATTTTACAAAATGTATGTCCACTAAGGTTCTGCTTTTTAAACCAGGTTTGTTTCTGAACAGGTCAGGTCACGCATCCCCCAAACCTATTTTCAGTGATTGTAGAATTGCCAAAGATGCACTGAGACGGGATTTACAAAAGATACAAGAGACTCAAACGTCTCCAACAAACAGTCTAAAAACAGCACAAACATTAATGCTCTATACTCATGTAGCACAAATAATAATTAATTTATTTTAATTACGCATAATTTTATTGAAATACAAAAAGGTGAAGTGCAACCAGTAGTCAAAAGAGTGCAACCAGCATAAACTAATACAATAAAAACACCAGGGACACACGACCATCCGGGTTGGTCGTCGTGATTAATGCAAGTACAGATCCTAAAAAACGTGGAGTAAGTAGAGACGATGTATACCTTTTAATATTGGCTATAATAAATACAAAATAAGCAAGCTTTCGGGGAGCCCCCTTCACTCAGGCGGATGGATTGTTCCCTAGAGACGTGGACAACATCCAAAATGTAAGTTTGTAGATCTTACAATCCAACTCAATCCTCTATGACTGAATCCAATAACACATATAAGCGGTATAAAACTGCCGCACCAAGTGTGCTGCTCATAGTCCCGAACTTGCAGTAGTTTCTGGATCATTGCTGGTCTAACTCCTCGCTGCGGTCCGTCCTCCATGTCCTGGGTCCTTCACACACGAGTGCCTTTACTGGGGGTTAGGTCCTACAACATCGTGGATCCTTGACACACTGTATAGGGCCTTGTACCGTATCGCAAAGATGGTGTAAAAGGTAAAACGAGCGTTATTTAAAATAAACCGTTTGCGATTAATAGTACATAAATCACAAGGAATTGTGGAAGCACTCCAATTAGGCTAATTTACAACTACATTTAGCGAAAGTGCTACTGATCTGGTCAACATTTAATACAAACTAGAAAAGATAATCCAAGTCACATTCCGTAGAGCCCCATCAATATCTATTATCTGCACAATGGCATACTTTATAAACAAAGGGGTTTAGTATACCAACTGTGACTCAAACTGAAATGAAAAGCCTCCAACCACGTCACGGTAACCCCAGTCTGGAAGGTCCTAACGTACTAACCTTTTTAAATTCTTTTACCTTCAATTACGATTGCAAACTTTTGCACTTTAAAAATCAAAGGGCTGGGGGAAGGAAGGAGACTGTTTCATATGGATCCAGTGTGTAAGAGTGAGAATGTCAAAAGTTTACTAATATAGTTTGCAGATAATATTATATCGTATGGGGCCTAGGAATGTGCATTGATTCTATTTTCTATGTTGTATAATAGTAACTAAGTGTTTGCGTTTTAGAAAGGCCACGTAAAAAGCTTGACCGTATTTTAGTACTACAGTTGCGTAAGTCTTATTACATAGTGGTACACATTCACGTTAGAACTGAGCGTGTTGTTTAGAAGGGAAATTGCGTAATTGTGGGTACATGCATTACAATACGAATCAACAACATTTCTCTAATCCCATTTATTGCCGAATTCTCTCCTTAATAGACCCAACATATATATACAGTATATACTATATGTCATAATATATGGTTTTTGTTATTAACGCAATTATTTTTAACTAACGATTTATGTTTTGTAAGTGGGCCGTTAAGTAGGTACTAATTGCTTATCCAACACAAACGATACGTTCAGAATGAACATACGTCATAATATAGCTATGCAGCAAAAATTATTTTTTGCCATATATACATAACATAAAGAAAAGCTTGCTTCTACACACATGCATGCGTGCTTTTGTTGTTGTAACTAATTTACAACAAATGGGCCAATCGTGAGGTGAACAGGCACATTGCGCAACTGCCCATGTATAACCTCCTCTCTGTACATAGACTTTTCCTGTAACAATTAAGACCATTATTGGGGTGGCGTTACAAACGCTCGATCAAATATCGTGTTAAAATTTGGTACATTACTTGCGTTGTCTAAGACACCAAAGTTAACGAGAAAATGCACTATCGAAAGTTACGTTCTAAAAGCTCATGGTTAAGTGTTGATATAAATCCCCGTTAAGATGTTACGGAACTTTAAGTCCGCAATTTTGTGATGGGCTCTCGGTACGATAGCACCCATAAGTCTTAGAAGTAAACCGCCACCACTAATACGGCCAATCCTCCCCATAACCTGCCTACGACGTTTCATCAAAATTGACTTCTTCAGGGCATGAAGGGCTTTACCCTGACTGTCCCTTGCATCTCTGCTCTGCTGCCCCAGTGCTTTTCTTGGTCATGACCAATTGATCCTACATCCACTAACAGGAAGTAAGCAGTGTCAGCGCCAGACTCACTGTCGCTGGTTTGTTGCTTGAAAGATCTTTGAAAAGGAGCAGCAAACGAGGGGGGGACCGGGTCAGTAAGTCCCTTCACAGGAATCTCTGGTAATTCTACTATGAAAAAATGGGGTTGTGGGGGGGGTAGGTGCCTACTGCTGTAAAAGTTTTTTTTTCTAGCTGGACATGCACTTTTTAAAAATTCAGCTCTGTACACAAAATGTTGGGATTTAAGCTGTACATTCTGTGTTGAAAACTTGGCAGCAAGTCAAGGACTGAAAAGAGAAAGATATTCTCTGCAAGGAATTTGGCTCCTTAGGGTTTTATTTTTGTGATAGTGTTTGCTTTAAAGAGGAAATATTATTAATGTCAGCCTTACCAAATAAAAGACATTCCAGCCAATTCCAACATAAACGTGAATACAAAACTACTACATATCATCTCTTCCTACTTCTTATACAGTAGGAATCTTTCTCTGAACATTTGTGCAACTTTTCTTTCCCTTACATGCTTGAATGAAGTTTTTTTTCCAATTTTGGGTGATGCTATAAGAATTCCATACACAACAGACTTTTTTTTTGTTTTCCATTTTGTTCCGACTTTGTGAAGTTCACCAGAAACAAACAAAAAAAAATCTGGAAAATGATATTGCTTTTCTTGTCCAAGAGCAATAGTTAAGAAGCCTGTTTATTAACAAATTCATCTAAAAGGAGGGCGCGTAGATGGGGCATATCCAAATGAATATTTATTAAAGCACACAGCTTTTACTGTGTCATCATTATAGATGAGGAGAAAAATCCCTAGGTACCTTGATACAGCTTATATACAGCAGTGCAATTTAAGAGGTGACTAAAGGGGCCTACAGTGCTCAATACCGATCGTACAATCCCAGTCTCATACACAGATCTAGTATGAGCAGCCTGCTAATTAAAAGTGGGGGGAAAATGAGGCTGATCATCAGCCAATCAGACAACTGCTACCAACAATCGAATGACTGCAGTACCCCTAATATGTAGGACTGTGGATTGGTGCACGAAATAGTATGGGTTCCCTTTAGACAATGACACCATATTCTAGCTGCTTATTGTTGGTAAAGAACAAAACAGACAACTTAGTGATCTAAAGATGAGCTGAGTAAGAATTCTGGGGAAACAGTTGTTAAACTATAGATCAGGATTCCCAACATGGAGACTGTACGGCAAGGTTTTCAGGTACATAGCGTACCTATTTATGGATAGCCCCAAGGTCAGCAAAAGAAATCCTGCATAGAGACCCCGCAGCCAGAAACACCCCCCTACCCATTATTTGCCCACTCCCTGACCATTCGATTCCCCATCCAAAGTGTTCGGTCCCACTATATCCCACCCCTTGACCTGACACTTTCCATTGTCCCGTCTGCCCCCAACCCTGACAGTGGGCCGACACTGCTAATGCTGTGGGAAAGCCTACATATTAGTACTAAATACATGTTATAGACTAATTTTCATTTTTTAACAATAAACAAATAAAAATAAAGTACTTTTCCTGGATCTATTGGTTCTGTCTAGTCTATCCCCCAAATGAAAACCTGAAATTTAACCCCCCCTCATATACCTTGCAAGGTTTTAATCTACTTGTGATCTTCTAAGTATACTTACCAGCACTCGTCCCCTTCTGCTGATACGGAGCAACAGTGGAAGGGGCCAGACTGGCCAGCAGCGTCATTGATGGCTAGCCAGACTGCTGTACGAAGCAACCGTGGAAAGGGGCCAGTGGCAGCAGCGTCATTGAATTGGCATGAGACGACTGGTGGTGGCGTCAGTGTTTGCCTCAACGCACATGCTAGATTAAAAATGTACAAGGGGAATGCAGGGAGGTTGTATTTTGAAATCTGGTTTGTACTGCAACAAGAATTTGAACTGCCAGTGTAAGCCAAGTCAGAGAACATTGTGAGAACCACTCATACCTCTAAGAAGTATAACTAGTATGTGATGCTGCTACCAGCATTCTTAATAAAAATAAAATTACAACTTGAAGTGGCTTTTTCCACTTTATCTAAACCTTTTAACACAGTTGTTTTACTACAAACATGTATACAGTGGTGGCTGTACAGTGTGTGCTGTGCTCGATCCTGCAGGTAATGCACACGCAGAATAGAATGTTTCTTGAAATAAAATGTTATAATTTAGCCCACCTTCAGTAGAGATGGACTAGAAAAACCAAACCCAGTTTGACCTGAACTTTAAAGTTGACAACGAACTCAGACTTTCAGACTTCCCGAAGTACGAACTAGTTGGGTTAGTCAAAACTTGCAGAGTTCTATATTTTCGATAATTACTCGGAATGTGATAATGATCGAATTCTCGAAATCTGTAACCTCACATGTATCCTTTAATTTTGGTAAATATGTTATCCTTTGATTTCAGTAACCCTCAAAGTATCTTCGATTTCGAAGAACCCCTAATGCTTAATTAGTACGACCTGATGTAACCCTTGTGTAGGGATTTTCAGGTAACCCTTCAATGTACCTTGATTTCAGTAATCCCCTCTGAATGTTATCTTGATTTCGGTAACCCTGGACTGTCTCCTTTGAGTTTCGGTAACCCCTCAAGTAGCTTTTAATTCACCTCGATGAGCGATTTCCGTAACCCTCGAATGTACTTAATTTGAGTCGGTAACCCTCAAATGTAGCCTTTGAAGTAATTGAATCCTTTGTCGTACCCTCGATGATTCGGTGAATGGTCAGCCGTTACATTGTGATTATATCTACACTTACTACAACACGCTAACCTCGCAATGTTCTGATTTCAACCTGTGGTGGGAAGTCTTATTGTGAACCCTCAAATGTAGCCTTGATTTCAGTAACCCTTGAATGTTATCAGTGATTTGTAACCACTCGACTGTATCCTTTGATTTCAGTAACCCCGAGACTTTATCGGTAACCACTCGATGTATTCCTTTGATTCGGTAACCCGCATGTAGCCCTATCGAACCTGAAGTAGCCTTCGATTTCAAACCCTCAAATGTAGCCTTTCATTTTAGTAACCCTCAAATGTGTCCTTTGATTTTCAGTAACCCTTTTCATTCCCTAAGGATCTGATGATTATCTTTGGGAATGATCGGGGAAAAAAAGGGGAAATACACACAAAAAAATTCTTAAAGTGATACACACACACCTTTTTTTTTTTACCCTAAAACATATAATTAGAAAAAAAGTTGTCTTCTCCAAGCTCCCCAATGTCCCCAGTGATATCGGTAAAGTAAACGCGGATACTTATTTGTTCGATCAAGGGAAACTAAGCCTATATTTTATAAGGAAATTTTGCAGAGGTACCAAATAAGACCGTATTGAATTTTTAGGATCAGTAAAGTGTGCAAAAACGTGTGTGACTCTCCATACTAACCGACTTCACTAAAATCCACTAAAAGGGGGAGGGGTGTGTGGGGGGGGGTGGTTGTGGCGTTTTTAAAATTTTCTTGTAACTGCACTTCTAAATGCGTCCCATTTGAGCTAGTGGTGGGCTGTCTCGGTTTGCACCACGCAAATGGCACACCGTTTGATTCAGGACATGTGGGAGATTGCTATTTAGTGGGTTTTTTTGCTGTCAAGTGGGTTTAGGTAGGATTTCAACCCTTGAATCATCTCATTTTATTTTCACAAAATCTCGTAAAAACACCGAGTTCTTTGGATCGCTGGGTCTGGAATTCTTCATGCATGTATGAAAGCATGGCACCGTAACGTAGCTGAAGGTGTGTAGATTCCAAAAATATATAGTTTGTGGGGGGAATTTCCATGTTGGGGCTGTTTCCTTAGAAAAGGGTAGGCTGTTCAAATTACAGAGCACTTTGATTTTTTCTTTGTAATTGCATTTGGCATGCGTCCCATTTGAGCTAGTGTGTGGCCACGTCTCTGGTGCATCACGCATATGGCATTACCGTTTGATTAGGACATGTGGAAGATGCTATTTAGTGGGTTTTTGCTTGTCAAGTGGGTTTAGGTGGATTTCAATCCTGAATCATCTCATTTATTTTTACAAAACCTCGTAAAAACACGGAGTTCTTTGGATCGTGGGTCGGAATTCTTCAGCGCTATGATGAAAGCATGGAACCGTAACGTAGCTGAAGTGTGTGTAGATTCCAAAAGTATATAGTTGTGGGGGAATCTCCATGTTTTGGGAACTGTTTCCTTAGAAAAGGGTAGGTGTTCAAATTACAGAGCACTTTGATTTTTTCTTGTAATTGCATTTGTGCATGCGTCCCATTTGAGCTAGTTGGTGGCCACGTCTCTGTGTGCATCCACGCATATGGCATACCGTTTGATTCAGAACATGTGGAGATTGATATTTAGTGGGGGGTTTTTATTGCGGGGGGGAGTTTCAAAGTTTTGGGGCTGTTTGAAATACAGAGCACTTTGATATTTTCTTGTAATTACACTGGTGCATGCGTCCCATTTGAGCTGTTGGTGGCCACGTCCCTGTGTGCAATCCACGCATATGGCATACCGTTTGATTCAGGGCATTGGAAGATTGATAATTGACAAGTTTTTTTTACATGACATGGAAATGCCATGATTTTTAACTTTGAATTGTATTTTATAAATTTTTCCTGAAAAATCTGGTAAGAAAGCGAAATGTAAACAAAACTGCACCCACACCATTGGTGGGAGTGCATAAAAGAATCACACCATTGTGTAGCTGAAGGTGTGTAGAGTCCAGATATATAGTTTTTGGGGGGTATTTCTAATATAGAAGGGGTGTTTAGTCTGACAAATCTGAAAAGTTGCTGTAATTGGGCCACTGTTCATTGGCTCACTTTGTGGCTAGTTGATTTCACGTACTGCGTGTGTAACCAACATAGGGCATACCGTTTGATTCAGAACATTTGGGGATTGATATTTGGTAACTTTTTTTTACATTACTTGGGATTTTTGGCATGATTTCTACCTTGAGAGTGTTTTTTTTTTAAATTTTTTAGAAAATCTGCTAAAGCTGTGAACTTCTACGAAGAACTGCGCCCACACCATTGATGGTACGAATGAAACAACTACAGAATTCGTAGATAAAGGTGTGTGGATTCGAGAAATATATGGTTTGTGGGGGTTGTTTTGTGGGGAAAAATTGCAGACTGTTCAAATTCAGATTTGACTGAATATTTTGCTGTTCTGAGCCATTGTGCATTGTTTCACTTTGTGTCTTTGGCTTCCACGTCCACTGTGTGTAACCACACATATGGCATACCGTTTGATTCAGGACATTTGGGAGATTGATATGTAAGCTTTTTTTTTACATTCCTGGGGTTTTGGCATGATTTCTACCTTTTGAAGTGTTTTTGTTCATTTTTTCAGACAAATGCGATTTCTACGAAGAACTGCGCCACACCATTGATGTATGAATGAAAACTACAGCGTTACGTAGCTGAAGGTATGTAGATTCTGAGAATATATAGTTTTGCGGGGTATTTCCAAGTTAGAGGGGTGTTCAGTTTGGAAAATCTGGGGAAATGCGCTAGTGCTCACTGCGATTGTTTTACATTTTGATAGTCGCTTCCACGTCAGTGTGTAACCACACATATGGCACACTGTTTGATTCAGGACATTTAGGATTGATATTGGTAAGTTTTTTTTACATTACATGGGGTTTTGGTGTGATTTTGTAACTTGAAATGTATTTCTCTTTTTTCCAGAAAATGTTGTAGAAATGCGAAATTCTACGAAGAACTGCGCCACACCATTGATGGTATGAATGAACGAACTACAGTGCTACATAGCTGAAGGTGTTTAGATTTCAGGAATATATAGTGTGGGGGGTATTTCTGAGTTATCAGGGTGTTTTGTGGAAAAAAAACTGCAGAACTGTCCAAATTCGGAGTTGGCTAAATATTTCGCTGTTTCTGAGCCATCGTGCATTGTCTCACTTTGTGGCTTTTCGCTTCCACGTCCGCGTGTGTAACCACACATATGGCATACCGTTTGATTCAGGACATTTGGAGATTGATATTTAGTAACTTTTTTTAGATTCCATCAGGTTTTGGCATGATTTCTACCTTTTGAAGTTGTTTTTGTTCATTTTTTCGAAAAGTGCGAACTTCTACGAAGAACTGCGCCCACACCATTGATGGTGAATGAACAAACTACAGCGTTACATAGCTGAAGGTGTGTAGATTTAGGAATATATAGTTTGTGGGGGTTATTTCAGTTACGGGGGTGTTTTGTGGAAAAAACTGCAGAACTGTCCAAATTCGGAGTTGGCTAAATATTTTCGCTGTTTCTGAGCCATCGTGCATTGTCTCACTTTGTGGCTTTTCGCTTCCACTGCCGCGTGTGTAACCACAATATGGCATACGTTTGATTCAGGACATTTGGGAGATTGATATTTAGTAAATTTTTTAGATTCCATCAGGTTTTGGCATGATTTCTACCTTTTGAAGTTGTTTTTGTTCATTTTTTCAGAAAAGTGGCGAACTTCTACGAAGAAACTGCGCCACACCATTTGATGGTATGAATGAACAAACTACAGCGTTACATAGCTGAAGGTGTGTAGATTTCAGGAAATAGTTTGTGGGGGTTATTTCTAAGTTACGGGGGTGGTGTTTTGTGGAAAAAACTGCAGCTGTCCAAATTGGAGTTGGCTAAATATTTTCGCTGTTTCTGAGCCATCGTGCATTGTCTCACTTTGTGGCTTTTCGCTTCCACGTCCGCGTGGTAACCACACATATGGCATACCGTTTGATTCAGGACATTGGGAGATTGATATTTAGTAACTTTTTTTTAGATTCCATCAGGTTTTGGCATGATTTTACCTTTTGAAGTTGTTTTTGTTTCATTTTTTCAGAAAAGTGCGAATTCTACGAAGAACTGCGCCACACCATTGATGGTATGAATGAACAAACTACAGCGTTACATAGCTGAAGGGTGTAGATTCAGGATATTATAGTTTGTGGGGGTTATTTCTAAGTTCGGGGGTGTTGTGGAAAAACTGGCAGACTGTCCAAATTCGGAGTTGGCTAAATATTTTCGCTGTGTTCTGAGCCATCGTGCATTGTCTCACTTTGTTGTTTTCGCTTCCACGTCCGCGTGTGTAACCACACATATGGCATACCGTTTGATTCAGGACATTTGGGAGAGTGATATTGTACCTTTTTTTTACATTCCATGGGGTTTTGGCATGATTTCGACCTTTTTGAACGTTGTTTGATGTTCATTTTTTTTAAAATCTGGTAAAAGTGCAAACTTCTACGAAGAACTGCGCCACACCATTGTGGTATGAATGAACGAACTACAGCGTTAATGCTGAAGGGTTGTAGATTTCAGGAATATATAGTTTGTGGGGGGTATTTTTGAGTTGGGGGGGTGTTTGTGGAAAAACTGCAGACGTTAAAACAAAAATGGCTAATTTTTTTTGCTGACTGACATTTGGCACTGGTACGCTCTGGGTTAGTTGGCGCCATGTCCTGGGTACCACCTGAAGTGGCATACCGTTTTATTCGGAGGGGTTAGGCTTTCAAATTTGAGATGCGTTTGAAATTCCTCCACAGTTTTTAGCTGAAATTCGCATTTGATTTTGTTCTGATTTTACAGTTGAGGAAAAAAGGAAAATGTGAGAAAGTAACTTACAATTTGACGAAGAGCTGCGTCCGGGTATCTGCATTTGATCGAAACTATACATCGTAAAATCCTGCGGGTGTGTGTTTCTAAAAATATCTCACTTGTGGGGATATTTAGTTAATTTGGTAGATATTCTATGTTAACTGTCAGTAGTGGTTATCATAATTTGTGTAATGTAATTCTAGGAGGTGCAGTTTTCAGTTTAGTTGGGGGGGTCCCTGTAAGGAAAAGTGGGGTACCTACATATATTGGGTATCGTTGTACTCGGGAGTATCAGAGCTTTTAGAAACAGTAAGATTTTGTGTGTAAACTTAAGAAACTATAAGTAAAAATGGGAAAAATCCATGAAAATTTGCAAATTTTTCATTTTTTTTACATATTTTACCCATAATTCCAGTAAAATTTCCAGAAAAGTTACAAAATTTTGTTACCATATTAAAGTACACTTTGTGCTGAAAAAAACAATGTATAATATTCCTGATTTACTGCAAGGGTTCCTACTGTAAAATTAGTCTAAAGCGATTAAGGACAAAATCCTGAAAATTCTTGGCAGTTAACGCAAAAAAAAATCAAAATCTCCTGGCGTGAAAGGGTTAAAAGAAACTTGTTTAGAGACCACATTTCCCTTTTTTTCTTGCTTGAGTTTAGGGCATGCAAATATAATTTTGGTTCTATGGGCCATGCTTGTGGAGTGGTAATGTATTTTATTAGGTTGTGTACTGGTACTGTATTACCTAATTTATTATGGAGGGCAAATACTAATTGTACGTAGGGAACTGTACTGAGTTGTAGTTTACAAACATTGGAGGTGCCATGGAATAGTGGTTACTGGATTCTGCTACCGTATTACAGTATATGGTACTGTATATTAGGGCCAATACTGTAAGCTCTTTTACTACTGTATGGAACTGTACTATATAGTGAAGTGACTACTGAACAAGTTGTTTTATTTAAAATAAATACCGTACTTTAAAAGAAAAAAACATGGATCTCCTCTTAATTCATGTTCATTTTCTAATATTTTTACTACCGTAACTATAGGTTCGCATTAGTTTAGTTTTAGTATTTTCTACCCTCGTTTATACTCGAGTCAATCATTTTTACGCCTTTTTTTCAGGTAAAATGTATACCTCGGTTTATACTCGGGTTGGTTTACTTGAGTATATAGGTTGGATTGAAGTCATATAGCAACACTAACACATAAGAGTAAGAGCTTCTTACATGTAAATTTATAGAATGAAAAGTCATTTTTTTATCAGTGACAATTTCTTTAACTTCAACCAATAGATGTTATTTTTTGTCTTATACTAGGTTACATCTGATTGGTGCAGATATTAGAATCAAACCTTTGCACCTCTTTGTGCATAAGCTTTTATGCATTTGTTTAATAAAACGGAATATACTAAATCACATTCAGAAAGGCTTGTATAATTTCTAGGTAAACATTGCCAACTTAGGTTAATAAGAAGTAGGCCTTAAGTCATGGTCCTATTTTTAAAGACTCATGGGCCAATTTACCCAGAGGCGCAGGGCAAAGTCTTTACTCCATAAACTTTAACTCCATATTAGCCTCGGATGCATGGGTTTTGCAAAAGACACCATCCGGCGCTCGTGATTCAATATCACCTTTGCGCTAGTTTTAGCTCTGGATTTTAACGCCAGCAAATAGCTGTCATTTAATCTTCAGGGAAACAGCGCGCGGATTACTGTACCAACCTTTATAAAAAGGTTTCACTTTTTAATTGCGAAATCCTGGAATCGCCCCTGGCATTGCAAACATCAGGAGTTTAAAGGAAACTAGAAAAGGAAATGTAAGAAAAAGTTTTTAATCCAAAGAGCCATGATTAGATTTGTGAACACAGGTGAATTTAATCAAGAGAGGAAATCCGCTTTCATTCTACCTGTGACATGTCCATTTACGTAAAAGGGAACAATTGAGGAAGAAAGAACAGCAATTTGACTTTTTGAAAGTCAAATTGAATATAATAGAGTAAATGCATTTCATATAATTCATTCTTACTTACAGAAAACCAAACTTACAATGTTCTTTCTTTAAAGTGAAAGCATTTCTCCCTAAAAACCATGTATTGTAATACACTCAGACATCCTATCCTGCCATATCAAGCTTTCTGGCAGGGTGGAGAAAGGGGGCACAGTGCTGAGTGTGGCTAGGGGGACATGACTTCAGTGATGGGCAGAGGCAGAGTTAGGAGCCAAAGGGGTGGGTGGAGGCGGAGTGGGGGTGTAACAGGGCATTCTGGGGGTATGGCATCTTAGTAAGGGGTGTCCAGGAGAGGAGGCTGCCAGTTTTGCAGTCGCGGGAGTGTGGGATGATCTCAACCGGAGTGCGGGAGACCACCCCAGAAGTTGTGGTGCATTTACGTACATAAAGAATTGAATTCTTAAGAACTCTTGTTGTCAGTATATGCCTTTGTCTGCTCTAGTCTTTAAACAACCCTATGTTAATGTGCACCAATTGGCCACACTCCCAGACCCCAGTATTCTATCTCTGTATACAGATGTCTAAACTTTAACTGACTGGCACAAACAACAGCCAACCACAACAATACCTAATAGTCAGCTACTTTTGCTGTCTTTTATTTTTTTCTTCTTCCATCAGTGGCCTAGCTAGTGCCGGACACCCAGACCACATTCTCTAGTTGTAAATCCTGGTGCCTTTCCTTGCACAGCTCCAAAAAATAAAGCCATGGTCTGAAAAACAAAACTATGGCCAAAGTCACTTTCATTGTTCCCCCCCAGTTATGGCTTTGATTCTTTGGCCAAAATGTGTGAACAAGCACAAGCTGGCCCCAGTCATGCCATAGTCACTAGCAACCACAGACAGAGCACAATTAGCTACAGCACCTTTTCACCCTTTACTAGTATTATTAATTCCCAGTATGCTTAACTAGTAACTGGATTCCAGATTTTTTTTACCAGTATCATGGAATTCCAGGTTTGCATTACCAGTATCATGGAATTCCAGTTTGCTTTACCAGTATACGGAGTTCCGGTTTGCTTTACCAGTACCATGGAATTCCAGGTTTGCTTTACCAGTATCATGGAATCCAGGTTTGCTTTACCAGTATCATGGAATTCCCAGTTTGCTGTACCAGTGTCATAAATTCCTAGTTTCTGTACTAGTATCATACAATTCCCAGTTTACTGTACCAGTGTCATACAATGTTCAGTTTTCAAAACCATTGTCATAAATTGCCAGTTTGCTTGCTCCAGTGTCTCCAAACTCCCAGTTAGCTTTATCAGTGTCATTAGATTCCCAGTTTGCTGTACCAGTGCCATACTGTACAATTCCCAGTTTATTGTACCAGTGTCATACAGTGTAATTGCAAGTTTGCTATGCCAGTGCCATAACTCGGGGGTAAGGACCTGGTGGTTTAGATCCTCACCCTCATTCTGACCACCCATCAAGGAAAAGGGGTGGCCTGGGAGGTTTGAAAGGCACTTTTGTTCCTTTGAGTTTTATGTCCCACGTTTAATAAATAATGTTAAGATTAATTATTATTGGTCACAATTGTCATAATGGGTTCACGTGTAGTCACCTTTTACAATTTGTTTTTTTTCAAATGCAAGAAGCTGAAACTCATATTTGGGGAAATTTGCTGGCACTGTGCAATTTAGTTCAAGATTCTTCGGGTGTCAAATGGCTGGTTTATATGTTAGAGCACAAAACATGACAGCTGTGTCATGACAAATGTATATTTTTATGTTTTAGGATATAAAGAGGTAAAGTGACATCCTTAGAACAATAAGATCAATGACTCAATGTACTAATAAGTCTCCCAGAAAGAAGCTCAAGTTCTCTGCACACTGCATATTAGACATGTCACTCCACTACTTTGCTAGTACCTAACCACACACAGTAAGTGTGACAGTCAGCTATCTCTAATACCAATCCCATCATGTCCAATGCCGCTAATGTGGAAGTATTTCTGCTTTTACTCTGTACAATTCCTATCTAGGCAGCCCTAATGGGTCTCCATACAGTTGATACTACAATTTAACTAAGTGGGAGGAAGGAGAAAAAAGAAACAGAAAAACATAATTAATGGAGATCTGTTTTTTTTTTTTTAACAATGTTAATTTTATATTTAGAATTATTCCAGGGTAAATATAACTACAGGAAAAAGAAAATAGCAATTCAAAGATCATCCATAACAGTGTCATCGTTTAGCTTAAGGGGCATTATACCGCCCCGCACCCCACTCACACCCCTACACACAGTCCCATTTTTACCAGGACAGACCAACACTGAAGCTTTGTTGGGGTGGGGACAGGGTACAGGAGGAGTGACTGGATAGATTGGGGCATGGTTGACAGTAAAGGGTGGAGGTGGATGGGCTTAAATAGGCTTCACCTCACCTGGTCTCTGCCCCCAGGTGTTGGAAGGTTTAAATCTAAACAAAAGGCTAAAACCCCTGTCCCTGTATCCCGGGAAACTGTAAGTTATCAAAAAATGTAGCCTGCAATGCTTTAAAAGGAAAAGGAAAATAAGGAGAGAGCTGTATTCTCATATTCTGTCCTACACACCTGCTATCTCACACACTTGTTATTCAGAATATCACCACACATGTTCTCTACACCAACACCTACACACGCTTGCTTTCCCCAGTTGCAACTGCTAGATGGACAGCATCCGTAGCAAAATCCCTCTGGCACCACCTCTCTCACAAGAGTTCCCTATGAGCATGCACTATAAGCCTGGAAGTGTGTCCACCATTGAGTTTCATTGGCAGCTTCAGACATGTACCTGGATCCACATTAATTTCCATTGTATCTTACACATTTTGCCAATTATAGGTTCATAAAGTTGTGTTATGTAACTCTGATAAGGTGTAGCTTTCATACAGCTATCATTTCAATCCAGTTCAGTCGTCCAGTCCAGCATCTATTCCAAGGCTTTCCCTGTCCATCATCCCTTCCCGTATAGAGATGGCTGAACTCAGTGAAATCCGTTCCCTTGCAAATTTGTGGATTTTCGAACAAAATCGGAAAATTCGTAATCCACATGCGGACCCAATGAAGGAGTTAATGGACCCAATAGGAGTTAAAAATCTGAAAATTCCGCCTTAAATTAAAAGGTATAAAAAGCAATTGTCACTTATTGTAAATGGCTCAGGGACCTAGAAAATGGTCTGGAAAACACCCATCAATGGGCAAAAGCTTTAAAAAAAACACCATTCAGACCCGGAAACTTCATGCGCTTCCTGTTTCAAGATTCCGCGTAGCACTTTCTGAATTATTTACATTTTCTATTTTGTCAATTTGAAATTTCAAAAATCGTTCCGCGGTTCAGAAAAATCTAAAAATCCGCAAAGTCCAAGTTCTGGCGGATCCGGAAATCTGGATTTGGGTTCATCGCTACTCCTGTATTGGCACTACTATCTCTGCTATGCCTTGTGGCATTAGACTGCCATGTTTTATTAGAGATTGCTAAACCTACTGAAGTCAGGTTCGTTTCTGAACTCCCGAAAATTTGGAAGTTCGGAAACAATTCCATAAAGTCAATGGGGAGCAGCTGCAGATGATTTACTGACAAGCTAACAGGTAACTTACTGTAAATGGCTGTTGCACCTGGGAAATGGTCGGGAACATGCAGCTGTCACCAAACCTGTTTAAACGCTACTTTCTTATGATAGGGCAATGTCGGGGTTGCGTAAGCACACTCAAGGGTTACGGCCAATTCGTGGGTCACCAAATGGTACCTTTCGAGGGTTATAGAAAATAGAGCTCTACATTCAAGGGTTATTGAAATCGAACAATACATTCGAGAGTTACCCAAAATTGAAGGCTTAATTTGAGGGTTAGTGAAAGGAACAATTCATTCGAGGGTTACCAAAAGTTGAAGGCTACATTCGAGGGTTAGCAAAACCTAACATTACATTCGAGGGTTAGCAAATGATACATTCTAGGGTTAGCGAATTTCGATAATTTTGAAAAACAGGTGCAAGTTCAGAAAATCAAACTAGTTTGAAAGTTTGAGTTCGGCCAATCTCATAAAGTTTGGCCCCAACTCAAGTTCGGGTCCATCCTAGCCTTTATTGCCTATCTCCATTTTCCCACACTAAATTGCTATTATCTCTCTATTTGTCTAATGTTTCTTACTGATATTCCCACATTGAGGAAATATATTTCCGTTAATGTTACCTTCTGCAGATGCTTACTATGCCTAGGGGGCTAATGCAATAAACATTGTGAAAGTTTGCCAGTGCTATAATCTGCAGCGACCAATCAGATGTTTTCTAACTTGCAACCCAGTAAAAGCCAACATCGGATTGGTTGCTGCAAATATAGCATGGAAAACATTGCGCTTATTGCATCAGCCCCTAGTTTTTTCAGGTTGTCATTACTAGGATTACCTAACATGTAATGTTTTTCACAATCATTATTAACATGTATTTAAGATACACCTTTAAACCCATGTATAAGATTGTTTTCTTTCCTTTCATAACCGGGGCTTTCATATCTCCTACACAAAAATCTATAATCTTGTGTCTTTTGTTGTGTTTATTGTGAGAAAATGGCCACATTAAACTTAATCATAATTAATCAATATTCCTGTTCCGTAAGTCATGTATTGCATATGAGGTTTTTTTAAATAAACAATTATAAATCTGCTATTAATATGGCAACCTGGGGAAAGATATTACCTGTGTGAAATTTAACTTAATGTGCTACAATAGCCCCATATATAAATGTAGGATACCGGATTCTCCCCTCAATGGTTCCCAAACTGCTAATCCCAAAAGTGACCGTAACTAAAATGGGCAACTATGCTGAAGAATGACTTTGCCTCATCTTAACCAGAAATAAAGAAGTTGCCCTTACGGTGGCCATACAGCAGCAAAATATTGGGCAATACCGGGTATTAGCCGATTATTGCTCTGTGTATTTTGCCCGCTGATAAAATCAGGCCAATTATGTTATCGTCTATGATTAAGGGGCTTTCTCCCCCAAAGTGTCAGACGTGTCCTGTGTGTTCGCGGATGGCGGATGTGCCAGAAAAAGTTATTTGTTTTTAAAGCAGTGTTTTTCTGCCAA
This sequence comes from Hymenochirus boettgeri, assembly GCA_019447015.1. NCBI lineage: Eukaryota > Metazoa > Chordata > Amphibia > Anura > Pipidae > Hymenochirus > Hymenochirus boettgeri. The sequence continues at coordinate 33,359,637 of CM033477.1, forward strand.
TCTCGTTATCGGGAATGGAAATTTTCAGCTGGCCATATAATCTGACTAGAGTTGGTCAGATCACGGATCCGAACCCAGTTCCCTTGGGAACAATGAGATCCGCACTCTGCAGATGTCATAGTTTTCTGGAATTCCGTTTTCCGAACTGAATTTGGAATTTCAGAAAATTTGAGAAATTTTGAAAATTCAAATTCTCAAGGAATTTGCAAAAATCTTATAAAAATGATACAGTAACTTACTGTAAAATGGTTCTGGGACCTGAAAAATGGTCCAGGGAACACGTCCCTGGGAAAGAGCAGGAAATAATCAGAACACACATGTGCTACTTCCGGTTTCCATGGGCCATTTTCAATTTACAAATAAAACCAGCACCACTTATATAATATGGTTGGATCAGATCTCTTACCCTTGATATATGACATATCTTATGGGTAGTGCCTGGGATCACGCCTACTTCCAAAACGGCACCGTATCATCATCTCAACCTAATTTTAATACATATAATCAACATAAATAAACCTGGGTGTCTCCATGCGCCCAACCACCAGAAAAATCTCCCACAGATGTTAAAAGCATGCAAATATAGGACTTAAATCACCCACATAAAATATCACCACACTATCACAAATAACATATGAGGTCACGTGTACATTAAATGTTTGGATGCATGTTCCCGTTGAGTTCCAAAGGCTCGCATGTTAATGCCATTTGGGGAATCAGCATTCAAGTAATATATAGTGGGGTGCATATTGGGCGGATTTCCAAAATGGCACCTATGCTCATTGAATATACTGAGGATGGAACTATAGGTATTCCACCGGGCACTATATGTGTTATACTTTATATTCTATTCCGTGTACACGTGACCTGACCTCATATGTTATTGTGATAGCGTGGTAATATTTTTATGTGGGTGTTTTTATGTCCTATAATTGCATGCTTTTTTTTGCATGTTCCCTGGACCATTTCCCAGGTCCCAGAGCCATTTACAGTAAGTCACGTATAGGCAAAATTGCATGGTAGTACATTACAGCAGGGTAGCAGTATTTTACAAAAATGTATGTCCACTAAGGTTCTGCTTTAAAACCAGGTTTGTTTCTGAACAGTCAGGTAACGCATCCCCCAAACCCTATTTTCATATTATGTAGAATTGCCAAAGATGCATCTGAAGGGATTTACAAAAAGTACTAAGAGACTCACAAGTCTCTCAAACAGTCTAAAAACAGCACAACATTAATGCCCATTATAATTGTACACAAAATAAATTAATTAATTATAATTACGCATATTTATTGAATACAAAAAGAGTGAAGTGAAACCAGTAGTCAAAAGAGTGCAACCAGCAATTAATAAATACACTAAAAACACCATGGACACAGATCATCCGTTGGGTCGTTCGTGATTATATACAAGTACAGATCCTAAAAACGTGGAGAGAAGTAGAGCTGTGATACCTTTTATTGGCTAACTAAATAAAAAAATTAAGCAAGCTTTCGGGAGCCCCCTTCATCAGGCTGGATGTTACCTAGACGTGGACAATCCTAAATGTAAGTTGTAGATCTTACAATCCACTAATCCTCTATTACTGATATCCAATACACATAGTAAGCGGGTATAAAACTCCGCACCAAGCGTGCTGCTCATAGTCCCGAACTTGCAGTAGTTCTTGATCCTTGCTGTGTCTAACCTCTGCTGCTGCTGGTCCCGGTCCTGCCATAGTCCTGGGTCCTTCACACACCGAGTGCTTTACTGGGGGTTAGGGTCCTACAACATCGTGGATCCTTGACAACTTATAGGGATGTACCGGTATCGCAAAGATGGTGTAAAGTAAACGAGCGTTACTTTAATAAACCGTTTGCGATTAATAGTACATAAGATACAGAGATTGTGGAAGCACTCCAATTAGGCTAATTTACAACTACATTTAGCGAAGTGCTACTGATCTGGTCAAACATTTATACAAAACATAGAAAAGATAATCAATGCACATTCCTAGGCCCCATACAATATCATATTATCTGACAATGGCATACTTATAAACAAAGGGGTTTTAGTATACATAACTGTGATCAAATGAATGAAAAGCCTTCCAACCACGTCAGGTAACCCCAGTCTGGAAGGGTCTAACGTCTAACCTTTTTAAATTCTTTTACTTCAATTACGATTGGCAAACTTTTGCACTTTAAAAAGCCAAAGGGCTGGGGGAAGGAAGAGAGACTGTTATATGGATCCGTGTGTAAGAGTGAGAAGTGCAAAAGTTTACTAATATAGTTTGCAGATAATATTATATGTATGGGGCCTAGGAATGTGCATTGATTATCTTTTCTATGTTTGTATAATAGTACATAAGTGTTTGCGTTAGAAAGCCACGTTAAAAGCTTGACCCGTATTTTAGTACTACAGTTGCGTAAGTCTTATTACATAGTGGTAAATTCACGTTACGAATTAGCGTGTGTTTTAGAAGTGGAATTGCGTAAATTGTGGTACATTGCATTACATAGAATACAACAACATTTCTCACACCATTTATTGCCGAATTCTCCTAAATAGACACATATATATACAGTATAATATATGTATAATATATGGTTTTTGTATATTAACCAAATTATTTTTAACTAACGATTTTGTAGTAAGTAGTGGCTAGTTAAGTAGGTAACTAATTGGCTTACCAACACAACGTAGTTCAGAATGAACATACAGTCATAATATATATGCAGCAAAAATTATTTGTGTTGCATATATACAGTAACATAAAGAAAAGCTTGCTTGCTACACACATGCATGCGTGCTTTGTGATTGGTAACATTTACACAAAATGGGCCAATCGTGAAGTGAAAGCACATGAGAGCAATGCCCATGTATACCGCCTCTCTGTACATAGACTTTTCCTGTTAACAATTAAGACCATTATGTGGTGGCGTTACAACGCTCTAAAAATTCGTGTTAAAATTTGGTACATACTTGCGTGTCTCTAGACACGCAAAGTAACGAGAATAATGCACGCATCGAAAGTTACGTCTAAAAGTCATGTTAAGTGTTGATAAACCCCGTTAAGATGTTAACGGAACTTTAAGTCGCAATTTTGTGATAGCGGCTCTCGGTACATGCCCATAGTCTTAGAAGTCAAACCGCCACCATCTATACGGCAATCCTCCCCATAACCTGCCTACGTACGTTTCATCAAACTTGACTTCTTCAGGGCATGAAGGGATTTACCTGACCTGGTCCCTTGCAGCTCTGCTCTGCTCTGCCAGTGCTTTTTCTTGGTCATGACCAATTGCCTGACTCCACTAACAGGAAGTAAAGAGCTGTCAGCGCAGAGCCTCACTGCTGCTTGTTTTGCTTGAAATGATCTTGAAACAGAGAGCAGCAAACGAGGGACCGGGTCAGGTAAGTCCCTTCACAGGAATCTCTGGTAATTCTACATAATGAAAAAATGGGGTTGTGGGGGTAGGTGCTCTACCTGACTGTAAAAAGTTTTTTTTTATGCTGGCAATGCCCTTTAACATTCAAGCTTGTACACAAAATGTTGGGATTTAAGCTTGTACATTCGTGGTTGAAAACTTGGCAGCCAAGTCAGACTGAAAAGAGAAAGATATTCTCTGCAAGGAATTTTGGCTCCTTAGGGTTTTATTTGTGATAGTGTTTGCTTTAATAGAGTAATATATTAATGTCAGCTCTACCAAATAAAAGACATTCCAGCCAATTCCACAATGAAACGTGAATACAGAAACTACTACATTATCACTCTCTTCTATTCTTATACAGATAGGATCTTTCTCTGAACATTGGCAATTCTTTCCCTTACATTGCTTGAATGAAGTTCCATTTTTGGGTGATGCTATAAAGGAATTCCATAACAAAAGACTTTTTCTTTTTTCCATTTTGTTCCGACTTTGTGAAGTTCACCAGAAAGCAAACAAAAAAAAATTGGAAAATGATATTGCTTTTTGTCAAAGAGCAATAGATTAAGAAGCCTGTTAAAAATTCATCTAAAGGAGGCGAGGTAGATGGGGCATATCCAAATGAATATTTATAAAGCACACAGTTTACTGTGTCACTCATATAAAGAGTAGGAGAAAAATGCCTAGGTACCTGATACAGCTTATATACAGCAGTGCAATTTAGAGGTGACTAAGGGGCCCATACATGCATCAATACCGATCGTACAATCCCAGTCTCATACAGCATATCTAGTATGAGCAGCCTGCTAATAAAACGTGGGGGGAAATGAGCGGATCCTCAGCAATCAGAACATACATGCTCCAACAATCGAATGACTGCAGTACCCCTATATTGTAGGACTGGGATTGGTGCACGAAATAGTATGGGTCCCTTTAGAACAATGACACCATATTTCTAGCTTATTGTTGGTAAGACACAAAACAGCAACTATGTGATCTAAAGATGAGCTGAGTAAGAATTCTGGGGTAAAAGTGTTTAAAAACTATAGATCAGGATTTCCCAACATGGACTGTAGGCAAGGTTTCCAGACATAGCGTACCTATTTGATGGGATAGCCCCAAGTGCAGCAAAAGAAATCCTGGCATAGAGACCCCGCAGACAAAAACACCCCTACCCATTATTTGCCCACTCCCTGACCATTCTATTCCCCATCCAAAGTGTCTGTCCCACTCTAATCACACCCTTGACCTGCACTTTCCTTGTCCTTCCTGCCCCCAACCCTGACAGTGGGGCACACTGCTATGCTGTGGGAAAGCCACTAAATATTAGTACTAAATACATGTTATAGACTAATTTTCATTTTTAACTAAACAAATAAAAATAAAGGTACTTTTGCCTGGATCTATTGGTATGTCTAGTCTATCCCCCAAATGAAAACTGAAATTTAACCCCCCCAATATAGACCTTGCAAGGTTTAAATCTACTTGTGAATCTTCTAAGTATACTTACCAGCACTCGTTCCCCTTCTGCTGCTACGGAGCAACAGTGGAAGGGGCCAGACTGGCAGCAGCGTCATTGATTGGCTGAGACCAGACTGCTACGAGCAACAGTGGAAGGGCCCGACTGGCAGCAGCGTCATTGATTGGCTGACCGGACTGGCTGTGGCGTCAGTGTTTGCCTCTAACGCAATGCTAGATTTAAAAATGTACAGAGGGAATGCAGGGAGTTGTCATTTGAAATCTGGTTTGTACGCAACAAGAATTTGATTGCCAGGTGTAGCCAAGTCAGAGAACATTTGAGAACCACTCATACCCAAGAGTATACTAGTATGTGATCTGCTACCAGCATTATTAATAAAAATAAAATACAACTGAAAGTGCTTTTTCACTTATCTATAAACTTTTAAACATTGTTTTAACTAAACATGATATACAGTGTGGCTGTCGTGTGGTGCTGTGGCGATACGACGAGGTAATGCACAAGCAGAATAGATGTTTCCTTGAAATAAAATGTTACATTAGCCAACCATTCAGTAGAGATGGATAGAACCAAACGAGTTTGACCTGAACTTTAATAGTTGACACGAACTCAGACTTTCAGGACTTCCCGAAGTACGAACAGTTTGGGTTAGTCAAACTTGCAGAGTTATATTTTCGATAATTATCGGAAATGTGATAATGATCGAATTCTCGAATCTGTAACCCTCAAATGTATCCTTTAATTTTGGTAAATATGTATCCTTTGATTTCAGTAACCCTCAAATGTATCCTTCGATTTCAGAACCCCTTAAATGTAGCCTTTAATTTTAGTAACCCTCAAATGTAGCCTTTGATTTCAGTAACCCTTGAATGTATCGATTTCGGTAACCCTCGAATGTATCCTTTGATTTCAGTAACCCTCGAATGTATCTTGATTCGGAACCCTCGAATGTATCCTTTGATTTCGGTAACCCTCGAATGTAGCCTTTATTCGGTAACCCTGAATGTGCCTTCGATTTCAGAAACCCTCGAATGTATCCTTTAATTTTGGACCCTAAATGTAGCCTTTGATTTCAGTAACCTTGAATGTATCCTTGATTTCGGAACCCTGAATGTATCCTTTGATTTCAGTACCCCTCGAATGTATCCTTTGATTTCAGTAACCCTCGAATGTATCCTCGATTTCAGAAACCCTCAAATGTAGCCTTTAATTTATATAACCTCAAATGTAGCCTTTGATTTCAGTAACCCTGCTTGAATGTATCGATTTCGGTAACCCTCGAATGTATCCTTTGATTTCAGTAACCCTCGAATGTATCCTTTGATTGGTAACCTGAAGTATCTTGATTTCGGTAACCCCTCGAATGTAGCCTTTGATTTCTCGGTACAAACCCTCGAATGTAGCCTTCGATTTCAGAAACCCTCGAATGTATCCTTTAATTTTGGTAACCCTCAAATGTAGCCTTTGATTTCAGTAACCCTTGAATGTATCCTTTGATTTCGGTAACCCTCGAATGTATCCTTTGGTTTCAGTACCCCTCGAATGTATCCTTTGATTCTGGTAACCCTTGAATGTAGCTTTTGATTTCGGTAACCCTCGAATGTAGCCTTCGATTTCAGAAACCCTCGAATGTAGCCTTCGATTTCAGAAACCCTCGAATGTAGCCTTCGATTTCAGAAACCCTCGAATGTATCCTTTAATTTTGGTAACCCTCAAATGTAGAGTTTGATTTCAGTAACCCTTGAATGTATCCTTTGATTTCGGTAACCCTCGAATGTAGCCTTTGATTTCGGTAACCCTCCAATGTATTGTTCGTTAACCCTCGAATGTAGCCTTCGATTTCGGTAACCCTCAAATGTATCGTTCTGTAACCCTCAAATGTTTGGTATAGTAATCCTCTAATTGGGCCATAACCCTCAAAGGGTAGCAAAAACTCAATGCGGAAACCTGACAAATGCCCAATCGTGGGGGAAGGAAGTGTTTAAACACATTTTGGGTGATAGGTGCATGTTCCCTAGACCATTTCCCAGGGTCCAGAGCCATTAACAGTAAGTTAAACTATTTGACTCCTATTGACTTTAATGGGTTTGTTTTCACACTATTGAACTTTTACTAAAGTTCTATAGTTCAGAAATGAAGCGAACTTTAGGAAGTTCAGCCATCTTTAATCACAAGCACAAATTTCATGGACAGTATTGGGGCAGCTAATAGATGGTGTTATGGTGTTAAATAGTCACATAGGGTAACTCTCTTCATTTAAGTTTACATTGTGCAACAATCGCAAGGCAATAGCCACAACAAAAGATAGAGTGATTTAATGGTGGGGGGGGGGGTTATATTATTAAATATTGGTGAAACTATGCAATGAACCTTTCATTACCACATGAACCTAAAGATTAGCTTCTTTTCTTCTTACCTTAAAGAACAATTATAAATACCTCCCCTGATCTCCTCCTCTTCCCTTCTTCAAATGTACCAAGGATGGAGAACTGCACTGCAATGTCTTCACCCCTCGGTTAAGCCAGATCAGTTGTAATACACCTTAACTTTCACTATTTCGGTCCACTTCAAGCTCCTTAGTCAGTACATGATCTGGCCAGTGATCATCCCAGACAGGGGCGTAACTGCATCTGTTCGATGTAGCTTAGAAATAATAACAGAGAAGAACACTACATTTCATTTTTAGTGATTATTTATTAACAAACAATAAAACGTTTCGGGGGATATTTTGTCCCCTTCCTCAGGTTAGAAATAAACTGCAATGATTACTTTCCTTTTTTGTATGGAAAACAAAAGAATTTATAATTGTCATGGGCATGAATGTAAAAATATATACTATAATCCCTGTCTGTCTGTGTCAGAGAGAGGGAGGATCTCTGAGCTGTAACATGGCAAGGCTCTAGGCTTCTAGGGGACAAGGCTCAGTATATACTTAGCTGTGCAAGACTTCCACCAAAACAAAAAGGTGGATTATAGGAGCTGACAGGTATATTTAATAAATATCCCAGCAGCCACAGCAAAGAGAGGGGTGAAACACAGCTTGTTGTGTGTTTGTGAATGTGCTTTGTCAGTTGGGACAATGTTGTCTGGTTTTCCTTGGCTTGCAATGCAGTTAACCAAGACTAAATTGGGTTTAAGACCTAGCGGTCTGTGATGTGCAATATCATATGATCTTTTAGTGACCAATGCACCAGAGAGTTTATTCATGTATTTGTGATTAGATTCCCATGCAAGTGCCTTTTGAAATGTAAATAACCCTAATTTATCTAATTTGTTTTGTAAGTAATCTCCTTCTTCCCCTTATTAATTTAGTTGACTCTCCAGTTCTAAAGGTTCATACACACGTCAGATCATTTTCGCACGATGTGCCCGACAAACTTTCAGCAACCGTCTCGTTATACACTAGTTCTGCCTGTATACATATCAACGATAGTGGATAGTGTTCATTGGTAAAGGAGTTATGTGACATACGTATTACGTGATGTTCGGAATATCGTGTGATCTTGAAATGTTGCACATGTGCATTTCATTCAATCTCCCATTACAATCTACCGATAATCTGCCAACCATGTACAAACATACGACAGTCGGAAAAAGCCGAGAATAGTCATGGATCGTTGGTCTTAGAAGATCATTAAAGCTTTATTTTCGCACAATGGGTCGTTCGTCAGCCAAATTGTGCGAAAATTTTCTGACGTGTGTACGAGGCTTAAGGCTAGGTCTATTATTTGTCCTGACCGAGGGTTCCCTGCGAGCGAGTGCTCAGCCAGGACAATTGACTTTCGATCACAGCAATAGTGAAATCAGCCATGATTTACCAACAGACCCAATGATCCCACATCAGCAGATATTTCCGGACGACTGACCGATAGTGCCGTGGAACGGTCGGCCGGCCGAAAATATCTGCTGGTGTGTACCCAGCCTAGGATGTCCATTTTGTATACAGGATAAAAAAAAACTGCACTGCATATTCCATATGCCATTACTAATGGAATGATATTTTCTCCCCTCTTTATTTACAGGATTATATTTGTCCAGCTCTAGCTGTTTCTGCTTTGCACTGTTTGCTACAACTAAACCTGGGTACACGGCCAACAATCCGCGATCCAATTAGATTTGTCAATTAGCAGCATTCAGATTAGCTAGCTAATCACAGGTGAATTGTTGAAACATTTATGGCCAAAGAGTTTTTAAGTTTTAAATAAAACTCCAGTTATGAATGCCTGCTGTTAGTAATTGCTTCATTTCTTTGACAATAGCCTATACTATTCAACTGTGCTGAATCTGTGCACAGTTGCAGTTTGCATTAGTAATAAAATCATAATTGTAAGATTAACATGTATATATATGTATATATATTATTATTATCATTGGAAAGAAAGTGGTTCCTTTTTTTTTCCAGATGTACCATATGGCCTTTAGCTGTAATGGTTTTACTAAAATAAGGAAAGGTTTCTAGAAATGGTACCCTTTGATTGCATCACATATGGTCCTGTCACTTACAATATGGCTACCAGTGCAAGAGGCAGGAAATATTTCCATAATATCTGTTATTACCATCTATTAAGACCATATGGTACTGTCAGAATCAATGGTACCCCCAGGGCAGGAAATTCTGTTTTTTCCCACTCTGGGGTTATTAATATATACAACCAAGTCTTGAATATAATGAAGCATTACAATGAATTAATGAAAAAAGATGTCAAAATTATATCTGTGATCATTGTAACTGTTTAAAAGATGAATGGGCTCATTTACCGAAAGCCAGCTCTCTGTATCGCCCTCTGCAGTAATTTAGCAGTACAATTGTGCCTGTTGGTAAACGTCATTTTTGTGTTACTTGATTCAAAAAATCTGAGCAATGTTAAAATGAAATTGCCTTTCAGCAGACGCTTGGGTGACTTTTAAAAACCACACAGGCAAGATAAATAGGTACGCTGCTAATTAATAAGTGAAGATTAATGGGCACACTGGGATTTAATCTACTGACTGGTCTGTGGAAGGGCCAAAATATATAAGAAATATTAAAAATGTTGATGTTGACATCAGGTTTTTACGGTTAATATGTCGTTGGGGGTCAGCAAGTTTTGATCCGTCTGTCAGACTTGAAGATAGATTCTTGAAAATAGGGTCAAAATTCACCAGTCTGTACCAGGCCTTAAAGGGGAAGCAATGTCACTAGATAAAAAGTAACAGGTAGTGTGGTGATGGGTGGGACACTCCCCTTCTCCGCGGGTCCAATCAGAGTGCCTGTACTCCTAACGGAAAGCCAGAATCCTCCCAACTGTGTTTGCAAAGAAAGAACAAAAGGTACGGAGTCATCCGCCTCATGGGACATAGATCTGGAGCCAGACACTTACAAACGTATAAAACTTAACATTTATTCATAAAATTTAAAACATCACATCTGAGAGCAGTAAGTCCAATAACATAATCACTCAAATCACTGCTTGCCTGATGCGTTTCATGCCTGGGAAAAGTCACCAGATAACACTGAACTAATAGACATACCCTGTTCACAAAGATACAGCAAGCTGCTTTCATTTTTATGTGGCTGTTGGTTGATTTATAAAATTATATTGTGGGTGTTTGTCGGAATCGGGGGTTGGTCAGGGCTCGGAGGTGTGGGGAAAATCTAAGGTACGAACCTTTAGTCTACTTAACCACCAGAGCTTACACACACAAAAAAAAGGGAGAAATAAAAACTTACAGGGTTATTCAATAAAAATTCTTATCGTTAAAAATGGTGTTAATTTTGCCCCAACCAATCAGGTGTTAGATTTCAAATGGTAAATAATATCTGATTGGTTGGGGTAGTAGCAAAATTAGCACCATTTTTAACAATAAGAACTTTTATTACATCTCCCTGTTTATCTTTTGCTTGGAACAAAATGGAAGCAAAAGGGTAAAAAAGGCAGTTAAATCAGCTGACTATTTTGTATTGTTCCTGGAAGCTGTCTGCAATTCATGCTGGCTGCAAAATAAACTGTAGCTTAACCGCAGCTTTCAAGCTCTTATTAGGACATATTAGCGTGGAGACATCTGTATAAAATGTGTGCATAGAGATAGTGAATACTGGGGTCAGGGTGTGTGGCCAATATGAGCGCATGCTCACAAGGCTCTTTGAACACTAAATTGTCTGCAAGTTGTACTGGCAACAACAAGGGAACATGTACGTAAATGCATTAAATGAAACTTACTCTCACATTTTTAGTTTTTATAAACTAGACAAACTGTAAGGACAATTAGATAGTAAGCTGAGCTCCATGGGACAGTGATTAAATAGGTAATGGAGAAAAGATGCACAATATGTTCAGCACAATGCAATTTGAAGCTTTAACATAAACCAAGTTCCTTGGACTGCTGCATTATTCTACTCAAAGTTAAATGTTTTCAGAGATCCTCTGCTCTGAAAACGCAAATGGATTGAGACTAATGTTATACAGTCCTGTCAGCATTGCCAACCCCCCTGCCACTGGCATCTAGGGTAGTTGGCACATATTGGCAGCAGGACAATCAGACCTAGAGTACAGCAGTAATACAGGATGGCTGACAAGAGATATAAAGAGAAATACGTTGACAACCATTAATACATGGCTTTAGCACTATCTTTAACAAAGGAAAGCCCAGGACACGGTGCTCCTTTTATATTGGGAGGTGGGAATAATGAATCCTACCTCCCTGCCCTAGGTACTTTTCATGCACCAGAGCTATCAAGTAACTACTGGGGGACCTTCCCAGGGCCTCTCTCTAATCAAGACTAATCAGTTCAGAAACGAATTTTTAAGCCTTGTGCACACGTCCGGTAGGATGCCAGATGCATGACCCCCGAGCATGTGCACACGCACAGCGAAAGGCCATTTCAGGCGATAATTGCATGTGTGTGAGCATTCTCTTGAGCATCTTTCACCAATTTGCCATGGTGGATCAGTGAACGATGCCTAAGGGGGCTCATTTTTGCGATTGGGGGTCGTGCATCCGGACATCCTATCGGACGTGTATATGGAACTTTGCTCACTAGGAAGGTGGAACGCGGCATCATAAAAATGTCATAAACCTACAGAATGCTGCTGATTTTTTTTTTTGGCTTTAGTTCTCCTTTAATATGTTTCCTAAAACTTTGTTTTAAGAAATGTTCAGCATTAAAATAGCGACATATCATTTTTATTTACTTATTTACTTTTGCTGAAGACCAAAAAGCCTGTTCATTCAGGCATTGATTAAAGAAGTGCAATTTAAGCTGTTGGAAGGGATTTAAAGAATATTATCATAATTACGGACAATTAACTAATAGGAAATAGCTTACAGATCATTTCAAGTTGACTGTTAGGAAACATAATTAACATATTTAATCATAAAATATATTAATGCGGCTTATGGTTATTTTTTTTAGTGGATAAATAAAAAAGAGTTGTGTAATTACTAAACAGGTTGCTCAGAATGTTAACTATAAATAACATTGCGATACCAAGAGAACAAAACTACAGTTCTTACTCCAAGTAAGTATTGATTTTAGTACAAAACACACACATAAAAACAATATCGAATAGCATAACTCACAGGCTAAATCATTTAATTATGGATGAATTAATTAATCATTTCCTTAAAGGAGCAAGTTGTATATTTGTAAATCACACCCCTACCCCAGAACTGCAATCATTAAAAATCTAAGAGATGTAAGTCTAACCTGAAATGGTGCCTGATATTCTGTTACTGCTTTCTGATATTCTGTTACTGCTTTATCTGCTTCCTGATCCTTACGGTTAGTAGCTGTCAGTCATGGATGTAACAGATGACATTACAGCCAATCACTGAATTCTATTCCCCTAGCTGCCTCCTCTAAACATATAAAAGCTTGTAAAAAGCTTGGAGTGCTTAAAGAGGAGGTGGAACATTTTAAGAGGCAGAGGGAAGGAGGAAGAGCAACATTTTGCTGCACACCAGATCTGTCCTATGTCTGTTACAATTCTAACCATTGTAGTTTTGGCTTTAGGGGCTCAGTGGTTAGCACTAATGTCTTGCAGTGCTGAAGTCCTGAGTTTGATTCCACCCTCAGACACATCTGCAAGGAGTTTGCATGTTCTCCTTGTGTTTGCCTGGGTTTCCATCAGGCACTCCGGTTTCCCCCTCAATCATAAAGACATACAGATTGTTGCTGTTTGTGTCAACTAAATGTACTTAGATTGTAAGCTCTTTAGGGCAGGGCCTGATGTGAATATAATCATTTAATTGTAAAGCACCAAGGAAGATGCTGGAGCTATATCAATCCTCAATAATAATTGAGGATGTAATCCTTAATAATAAAAATAATAATTTAACAAAGTATCATTTTTAATTTAAGGAGGGAACATACCCTTTAATAAAAGTAGCATTGACAATAAAAAAGATTAATACCTGGAGTACAGTGCTATTTTGATTATATTGTGAAAGATGGTCTTTTTAAACAAAAATACCATGACCAAGACTGAACCACTCACTATTCTGAAGGTTCTCAGGCTCCACTGTCTAGAATTCCAGAATTTCATATCAAAACCAAAAAGTGTCTACCAGATAGTTGTGAAAGCTTTGACCTGTTTATTCACCCATCTGTAACCAATGCTGCAACGTTTCGTGCCCTTTCTCAAGGTTTAAAAAGGCGCAGTCTTGCCTGAAACACTGTAATAAAACAGCTCAACACTCTGGATGACACTCTCATTACTAGTTACAAGGTTTTGATATTTGAATATTTAAGAAATATTGGGATTTCTATATTAGTGGTGCTTGACTTTCACTTTGATCACTACTTCAGGTTGAATCAAAGACCATTCCCCACTTCCAGTGGTTTCCAAAGCTTTTTGTTACTTTTTCAGTGTTTGTGAAGGTTCGCATTCATCCAGGTCTTGGTATATTTAAGTACCCCGTACATAGAAAATAAACTCATACATTCGGTAAAAAGTGGTCCGAAGTCCCGAAATCCAATTGATATGCCCGGTTTTGGACGGAACATTCAGATTTCCAAACCAAGGGGTTCTGTGTCGGATCCAGGTCCTAGTCAGACCGGGATCTTATCTCTAACCAAGATGTGTAATTAATTTGATGGGACATTTCTTGCTCAGTATTTATTTTTTTCATTTCCTATATATAGTTTGTGCAGCAGATGTCTTTGTTGGACACATTTCCTATTGGATAAACAGTGACTTTCACAACATGGTAAGATTTAATTATAATTCCTATATACTCTATCCCCGGAGATTTACTTTTCCACCAGAATGGGTCATTTCAAGCTTGAGTATGAGGCTAACTAGATAGTGACTTTATCAAGGAAATAGAGGGACAGCTGTTCCCTTCACGTTAGGACTATTACACCACCGGTGTTTTAAAAGGATTTCCAGATCAATAAAGCATTAATAACTAGACTTCCAGTGAACCTTGAATTCCGTGTAAATATATTGAATGAAATATAAATCGAAATGTAAGCATTCCAAATATGATTGTGGGGAGTAAACTGTCCATTCCTGTGCAGAGCATTGATGACCTTACGGTAACATAGATATTTCTATATCTAAATATTCCCAACACAAACACCTCCATTGTTTAAAGAATTAGTTAAACAACTGATTCAGTAATGTGACTTTTTGCGTGACTTCCATACCATGTGAGCCCCTTTTGTACTTCTCTGACTTTATATAATATATATTATAAATCTACAATACTGCAGTGACTTTTACCAGTCATAATGAAGCAGGACTATAGTAAATGCACCATTTGTTGTAAAGTCTTTAAGGCTTCCTTCATTCACACTGTGTGGTGTTTTGGTGCAATGTGATTACACCAAAACGCATGTGCAATGTTAGTGAACGGCCCCGTTCAGATGGCACCGCTGCAATGTAGAGTGTTTCAAAAACGCACTGCATGCAGCAGTTTGGTGCATTAATGTACAGCGTTGACACTGAAAATAATGCCCGCCGCTGTGCATTAATGCAGCAGAACATCTGAATTGCAAACGTGTTGTTCCGCCGCGGTACAAAATCGCATAATGTGAACGAAGCCACAGGGTCACTTGTAACTGTAAAACATATTATGGAAAATGTCATGTCACGTTATTAGATTGGGTGTTTTATTATATTAACTCTTCTTCAGATCAGCACATTAAAAGTTTATCAGGGAGATGTACAGGGCGATGCTATATATAGGCTGCTAAAACCCAACACCCCCCAATGTATTAAAGGGTTAGTGCGGGATTTACACTAATTTTGCTGTTATTGCTTCACAATAATTTGTGAAATAACAAGCTCTCCTCCGTCCAATGGGTGAGCTGGAGGGACGGAGGATGTAGGAAGTGGTGAATGGAAAAACTAACTAGCCCTCCTCTGTCCAATAGATGAGTTAGAGGAGCGGAGGAGGTTTGAAACAGTGCCTGTGCGCGTCTGCACAGCACTGGGAGCAGGCTGGCCAGATGCGCAAGCACGAATGAACGTGCTCGCGCGAGAAGAGCGTGGACATGTGACATCACCATGCGCAGAGAGCCGGGACCAAAGAGAGACGCTATGGGATCTCTGTGCAGGTAAGCCCCTTGTTACAAGTACACTGAGAGATCCGTGTCTCCAGGACAGCTTGCTTTCTATTGGCCCTTCTATTGGCCTGCACATGATAAGCTTGTCGGTTAGCCGGAGTTGAGACATGGAGGAGGTAACAGAGGGGAGGGCTAGTGCTGACAGAGAGATCTGACACCATGGAAAAACAGAGTTACTGACAGAGATTGGATAAAGGCAGCATAGTAAATGAATTTAACTTTGCAATGAGCCAATGTGTTTTTTTCACAATAGATGTCCTTTAACCTTCTCCCTCATCCTATTCTTGGCCCTTCCCTGCCTCTCTTGGACGGCCCAATTACTGACAAACTTTGCCTGATCCTTGACCACAAACTTTGCTGCCTGCTTCTCACCTCTAGTCTATCATAGAATATGCCTCTCTTGACAGTTTTGTACTTCATCTTGGACTTTTTTACCCTCCTCCTGAAAGCGAACTGTTTGAGGACCTTATTCTTTTCAGTTATATATTCTTTTTATTACCCCAATGCAATTTTAGTGTGTAACAAGTGTAAGCGATACAATTTACATGCTCTCTAGTGTACAGCAGATCAAAACAAGGAAGCTGCAGTCTTGCTTCCTAGAAGCTGACAGCCAATCATATTGCATAATAGAGACTCAACTCAATTACTTACAAATCATGTTATAGCAGATACAGATTTCTGTTCCCCCACACATTCCTTAGCAATGTATACAAAAAGCAATAGTAATCTTTGTGGTATTATACCTATCAAAACTTGAGGAAAAAAGAAAACATAAAAAATCCTAATTTATTCTGGGGATTTGAACCGTGACCTAACAGGCTATGTGCTTCTAACAGGAATGTCTTAAGACTGCTGAGCCACCACAGCATACACGATAATTGCAGATACATTTAGAAACGTTAACTTTTACAAGGAACAGAATGGAGACAAAAAATAACAAAAGCAGTGAAATTACCTGCATATTATAAATTGTAACTTGTTATCTGCAATGCATGGTGGCAACTTTCTAAATCTTATCAGGGACTTTCATATTGGTGTGGAGACATCTGTATAGAAAAAATGTGCGTAGAAACATAGAATAGAGTGTTCAGGGAGCGTGGAAAACAGGTGCACATGCTCACAAGCCTCTTTGAAGACTACACAAGGCTTTAAATACACAGATGCAGACTTCCAGAAACTTCCTACTTCCAAAGGAAGTTAAGTAGCAATTCAAAACATAAGCTAGAAGTCGCACTCCAAACAAATGGGAATAATTTCAAAAACCCACAGAAAAACTTTTGGGGGGTACAGGCCCCCTTCTTCAGGTGTACACGGAGCTGTGAGTTGTACTGGCAATCACATGGGAGACATTTTAGATACAGAATCTAATTACTAAAGTATCTAAGGTTGAAAAAATTTTTTTGTCCATACAGTCCAAACCACTGAGCAATACCCACATTTCTGCATAACAGTTGATCCAGAGGAAGGCAAAAAAAAAACAAAAAAAGGGGGTAAAAAAATTCCTTCCTGACTCCAAGTGGCAATCGGACATATCCCTGGATCAAATCCAACTTTATGTATCAATACCAGTAACTTGCAACATTCTTTACATTTCTTTATTTCTTTGTTTATTTACCTGTACAACATGCAACATACTATAGAAAAATCTTACCATGCATAGGTGTTCTGGGGATAAAATCTTTCATGATAACTTTTGTTCTGCTTTTAAAGGGTATCTCCACTGATGGAAAAACATCTTTTTTAATCTGAAAGTGTACCCTTTCCCAACCCTACTTGCAGAGCGATCATAACAGAGGAGCAGCAATTACTTAAACAAGACTGCACAGAATTGCTTCATTTTGCAGGTACAGGTGTCTCATACTTGTGGGAATCCAATCCATACAAGCTGTGTTGTTGTTAGGAGTGGAGAGACCCTTTAAAATGATCAGGGTTTGATTGTGGTATTAATTTAAAGCAACCAATCAGATGTTAACTTTTTACTGGACTACTGCAGTTACATGACGTCTGTAACGTATTGGCTGCTTAAGGTTAAAAGCGCAGAGAGGCTTTTGCACCTTTTATTGCATAAGCCCTTATGTATTTGATATTTTATTTGTGAGAATAAACAATGGTACAGTATGAACTACTTTCTTTGTTTATTATTATTTTTATAGCATCAGTTGACCAATTTGGCTTGCTTCTTACCTTTATTAATTATAAGAAGCTAAGTGGTACCATCTAGCATATTCCCCATGGTGTTACAGTGAGAAATCACTACCGGTACTTTGTGTCTTAGACACAGACAAAGTACCCAGCTCTTATTCGTATAACTAGCAGTTGTACCCGGTGTTGACCGTGTACACTTGTGGATAAAGTTTTTTTTGCGTGCAGGTGTGTGTTTGGCTTAAATGGAAGAGACAGGGGAAAAAGAAGTGCACAGTTGGTACTGTTCTTCATGTGTAATAGTTATGAATTGAGGAGGTGACATTGCTTGACAGATGTATAGCACATATGTTTATAGCAAAACATTATATACAACGTTATAATTTTTTCCACTTGTAGCATAAATATACAAATGTTATACCATAATATACTATATTATCTGGTAGCGCACTCACAACATTTGGGGGCAAGGTTGCGATGTTTGGGGGCATGGCAGTTATCTTTGGAGGGTGGCCTTGATGATTGGGGTATAAGCGTGGCCGTGATTTTTGGTGGTTTACCTGTGACAGCAATATCTTGAGGGAATAGTCCAGGGTTAATATTTGTATTTAAATGTGGTTCATATCACCAATAGTAACATAGTCTTTCCATGGTTTATATTTGTATATAAATGTGGTTCATATCACCAATAGTAACATAGTCTTTCCATGGTTTATATTTGTATATAATGTGGTTCATATCACCAATAGTAACATAGTCTTTCCATGGTTTATATTTGATATAAATGTGGTTCATATCACCAATGTAACATGTCTTTCCATGGGTTTATATTTGTATATAAATGTGGTTCATATCACCAATAGTAACATAGTCTTTCCAGAGTTTATTTTGTATAAAATGTTTCATTCACCAATAGTAACATAGTTTTCCAGGGTTTATATTTGTATATAAATATCATTCATATCACCAATATTAACATAGTCTTTTCCAGGTTTATATTTGTATATAAATGTTCATATAATCACCAATAGTAACATAGTCTTTCCAGGGTTTATATTCGTTATACAAATGTAATTCATTCACCAATAGTACATAGTTTTTTCCAGGGTTATATTTGTATATAAATGTTGTTCATATCAACAATATAACATAGTATTTCCAGGGTTTATATTTGTATAAAATGTCATTCATATCACCAATAGTAACATAGTCTTTCCAGGGTTTATATTTGTATATAAATGTGGTTCATATCACTAATAGTAACATAGTCTTTCCATGGTTTATATTGTTATAAAATGTGGTTCATATCACCAAAGTTAACATAGTCTTTCCAGAGTTTATATTTGAGACAAATGTGATTCATATCACAAACAGTAACATAGTTTTCAAGGGTTTATATTGTATATAAATGTCATTCATATCACAATAGTAACACAGTCTTTCCAGGGTTATATTTGTATATAAATGTCATTTATATCACCAATAGTAACATAGTCTTTCAGGGTTTATATTATATACAATGTAATTCATTTCACCAATAGTAACATAGTTTTTCCAGGGTTATATTTGTATAAAATGTTCATTCTATCACCAATAGTAACATAGTTTTCCAGGGTTTATATTTGTGATATAAATGTCATTATATCACCAATGTAACATGTCTTTCCAGGGTTTATATTTGTATATAAATGTGGTTAAGTATCACCAATAGTAACATAGTCTTTCCAGGGTTATATTTGATATAAATGTGGTCATATCACCAATAGTAACATACTTTCCAGGTTTATATTTGTAGATAAATGTCATTCATATCACCAATAGTAAACATAGTCTTTTCTCCAGGGTTTATTTTGTATATAAATGTCATTATATCACCAATAGTAACACAGTTCTTTTCCAGGGTTTATATTGTATATAAATGTCATTTATACACCAATAGTAACATAGTCTTTCCAGGGTTTATATTATATACAAATGTATTCTATTCACCAATAGTAACATAGTTTTTCCAGGGTTTATATTCGATACAAATGTATTCATTTCACCAATAGTAACATAGTTTTTCCAGGGTTTATATTCGTATATAAAGTCATTTATATCACCAAGTAAACACAGGCATTCCAGGGTTTATATTTGTATATAAATGTCATTATATCACCAATAGTAACATAGTCTTCTAGGGTTTATATTTGTATATAAATGTGGTTCATATCACCAATAGACATAGTCTTTCCAGGGTTTATATTGTATATAAATTGGATTCATATCACCAATAGTAACATAGTTTTTCCAGGGTTTATATTTGTATATAAATGTCATTCATTCACCAATAGTAACATAGTTTTTCCAGGTTATATATTTGTATATAAATGTCATTCATACACCAATAGCAACCTAGTCATCCAGGCGTTTAATTTGTTATTAAATGTCATTTATATCACCAATAGTACATAGTCTTTCAGGGTTTATATTTGGTATATAATGTCATTTAATCACATAGTAACATGTCTTTCCAGGGTTTTATTTGTATACAATGTAATTCATTTCACCAATAGAACATAGTTTTAGGGTTTATATTGTAATATAAATGTTGTTCATATCACCATAGTAACATAGTATTCCGGGTTTAATTGTGTATAAATGTCATTCATATCACAAATAGTAACCATAGTCTCCAGGGTTTATATTGTATATAAAGTGGTTCAATACACCAATAGTAACATAGTTTCCATGGTTTTTATTTGTATATAAATGTGGTCATATCACCAATAGTAAACATAGTCTTTCAGAGTTTATATTTGTATACAAATGTAATCATTTCACCAACAGTAACATGTTTTTCCAGGTTTAAGTATATAAAGTCATTCATGATCACCAATAGTAACACAGTCTTCCAGGTATATTTGTATATAAATGTCATTTATATCACCAATAGTAACTAGTCTTTCCAGGTTTATTCGTATACAAATGGATTCATTTCACCAATAGTAACATAGTTTTCCAGGGTATATTTGTAGAGATAAATGTTGTTCATATCACCAATAGTAACATAGTATTTTCCAGGGTTTTATTTGTTATATAAATGTCATTTCATTTCACCAATTAGTAACATAGTTTTTCCAGGTTTATATTTGTATATAAATGTCAGTCATATCACCAATAGCAACAGAGTCATTCCAGGGTTATATTGTATATAAAAATGTCATTATACACCAATAGTAACATAGTCTTTCCAGGGTTATATTGTATATTTAAAATGTCATTTATATCACCACCATAGTGAACATGGTCTTTTCCAGGGTTTATATTGTATACAAATTAATTCATTTCACCAATAGTAACATAGTTTTTCCAGGTGATAATTGGATATTAATGTTGTTCATGATCACCAATGTAACATACGATTCAGGGGTATATTGTGTGATAAATGTCATTCCATCCAATAGTAATATAGTCTTTTCCAGGGTTTATATTTGTAATAAATGTGGTTCATATCACCAATAGTAACATAGTCTTCCATGGTTTATATTTGTATATAAATGTGTTCATATCACAAATAGTAAAATAGTCTTCCAGAGTTGATATTTGATACAAATGTAATTCATTTGCACCAACAGTAACATAGTTTTTCCAGGGTTTATGTTGTATATAAATGTCATTCTATCAACCAATGAGTAACACAGTCGTCCAGGGTTTATATTTGTATTTAAATGTATTTATATCACCATAGTAACATAGTCTTTCCAGGTTTATATTCGTATACAATGGAATTCATTTCACCAATAGTAAACTAGTTTTCCAGGGTTTTATATTTGATATAAATGTTGTTCATATACACCAATAGTAACATGTATTTCAGGGTTTATATTTGGTATATAAATGTCATTAATATCACCAATAGTAAACATAGTCTTTCCAGGGTTTTATGTGTATATAAAGGTGGTTCATATCACCAATAGTAACAATAGTCTTCCATGGGTTTATATTGTATATAAAGAGGGTTCATATCACAATAGTAAACATAGTCTTTCCAGGGTTATTTTGTAAAATGTCATTCATATCACCAATAGTAACATAGTCTTTCCAGGGTTTATATTGTATATAAATTCATTATATCACCAATAGTACAACAGTCTTTCCAGGGTTATATTGTATATAAATTAATTTATATCAACAATAGAAACATAGTCTTTCCAGGGTTATATTCATATACAAAGTAATCATTTCACAATAGTAACATAGTTGTTCAAGGTTTATATTGTATACAAATGTAATTCATTTCACCAATAGTAACATAGTTTTTCCAGGTGTTGATTGTATATAAATTCATTTATATCACCATACGTAAATAGGATTACAGGGTTTATATTGTATATAAATGTCATTTTATATCACCAATAGTACCCATAGTCTTTTAGGGGTATATTGTATTAAATGTGGTATACCTAATAGTAACATAGTCTTTCAGGGTTAATGTCTAGGGCGAATTTCAAAGTTTGGGCTGGTTTGAAAATCACAGAGCACTATGCTATTTTCTTGTACTTCACTGTGCATGCGTTCCCATTTGAGCTAGTTGGCTGCCACGTCCTGTGTGATCACGCATATAGGCCATAACCGTTTGATTTCAGGGATTGGAGAGATTGATAATGACAAGTTTTTTTTTACTAATGGACATGGAATTTGCCATGATTTTTAACTATTGAATGCTATTTTATAAATTTTTTTTGTTTTCTTCTCTGAAATCTCGTTTAAGAAAGCGAAATTGTACACAAAAGCCAAACCACCCACAGTGGTGGTATGCATCAAAGAAGCACACCCATTGTGTAGCTGACGTGTGTTAGCAGTCCAACAATTATATAGTTTTCTGGTTCTTTTTTCCATTTTTTTTTTTAGGAGGCGGCATTTCTAATATAGAGGGGGTTGTATTAAGTCTAGACAAATCTGTGGGAAAAAAGTTCGCTGTAATTACCCGGCCACTGTGTCATTAAGCTCACTTTAGTGGCCTAGCTTGATTCACGTCGCGTGTGTAACCATCATCGGGCATACAGTTAGATCAGACATTGACCGGAGATTTATGATTATTTGGGTAACTTTTTTTACATTACCTTAGCGGGTCTGTTGGCATGATTATCTACCTTTTGAAGTTGTTTTTGTTCATCTTTTCAGACAAATGCGATTTCTACGAAGAACCAAGCGCCCAACCATTGATTGTATATGAATGAACAAACTCAGCCGGTACGTCAGCTGTGAAGGTATGAGATTTGAGAAGATATAGTTTCTGAAAGCGGGTATTTCCAAGTTAGAGGGTGTTCAGTTGGAAAATCTGGGAAAAATGCCTGTATGGCTCATGCGCCATCTGTTTTACATTTTGACCTAGTCGCTTCCACTTCAGTGATGATGTTGTAACCAACACATATCGGCACACTGTTTGGATCAGGACATTGAGGAGATGATATTGAAGTAAGTTTGTTTTTACATACATAGGGTTTATGTGATTTTGTAACTATTGAAATGAATGTATTTTTCTCTATTTTTCAGAAATTGTGATAGAAATGCGAAATTATACGAAAGAACTGCGCCACACACATTGATGGCTATGAATGAACGAACTCAGTGCCACATAGCTGAAGGTGTTTAGATTTCAGGATATATATAGTTCTGTGCCGGGGGCGGTATTTCTGAGTTATCAGGGTGTTTTAGTGAAAACCTGCAGACTAGTCAAATTCGGAGTGGCTAAATATTTTCGATGTTTCATGCAGCCATCGATGCATTGTCTCACTTTGTGCTTTGTTTTGTCGCCTTCCACGACTCCGCATGTGTAACAACACATTAGTGCGATACATGATTATTTGAATTCAGGCACAATTTGGGGTGAGATTGATATTTAGAGGTAACTTTTTATAGATTCCATCAGGTTTTGCCCATGATTTATACCTTTGACGTCGTTTTTGTTCATTTTTCAGGAAAAGTGCCAGAACTTCGTTACAAAGAACTGACGACCCACGCATTGAATGCCGTATGACTGAACAACTACGCTTTACATAGCCTGAAGGTTGTGTAGATTCGAATATATAGTTTGTGGGAGTATATTCTGAGTTAGGAGCGTGCTTTATGTTTGTTTGTGAAAAAAACTGCAGATGTCCAAATTCGGAGTTGAGCTAAATTTTTCGCATGTTTTCTGAGCCATCGTGCATGTCTACTTTGTGGGCTTTTCGCTTCCCGTCCGCCGTGTGTACCACAATATGCATACGTTATCAGACATTTGAGATTTATATTTAGATAACTTTTTTTAGATTCATCAGGTGTTGGCATCGATTACTACTTTTGAGTTCGTTTTTTTTGCTTCATTTTCTCAGAAAAGTGCGAAATTATACGAAGACTGCGCCACACATTGATGCAGTATGATTAAAAACTACAGCGTGTACATAGCTGAGGTGTGTAGATTTCAGGAATATCTAGTTTGTGGGGGTTATTCTATAGTACGGCGGGTGTTTGTGGAAAAAAATTAGCCAGCACTTACCTTCAATCGGAAGTGCTAATATGCGCTGTTCGGAAGCCATCGCCTGCATAGTCTCACTTTGTGGCTTTTCGCTTCCACGTCCGCGTGTGTAACCACACATATGAGCTACGTGATGATTCAGGACATATGCGGGAGATGATATTATTTAGTAACTTTTTAGATTTCCATCAGGTTTGGCCCCATGATTGCTACCTTTTTTATGAAGTTGTTTTTGTTCATTTTTTCAGAAGTCGGAACTTCTACGAAGAAACATCGCGCCCACACCATATGATGCGTATGATCATGAACAACTACAGAGGGTTACATCGTCCTGAAGGTGTGTTAGTCGATTTCAGGAATATATAGTTTGTGGGGTTATTTCTAAGTTCCGCGGCGGGTTGCTTGTGGGCGAAAAACTGCAGACTGTCCAAATCGGAGTTGGAACTCTAAATATTTTCTGATCTTTCTGAGCATCGTGCATTTGCTACTCACTGTAGACAGATTTTCGCTTCCACGTCCGCGCAGTAGTACCAACCATAGGGCATTACGTTTGATTCAGGACATTTGGGAGATTGATCATTGGTACCTGTTTTTTTACATCTCCATCGGGTTTTGACATAGCCCCCCTGTTCTGACCTTTTGAACGTTGCTTGATTTATTCATTTTTTTTAAAATCTCAGCTAAAATAAAAGTGCAAAGCTGCTACGAAGAACTGCCGCCCACACCATCTGATGATATGAGTATGAACGAACTACAGCGTTACATAGCTGAAGGTTGTGTAAATTCAGGAATATTATATAGTGTGCGGGAGTTATTTTTGAGCTGACGGGGGGGGGGTTTTGTGGAAAAAAAACTGCAGAATGTTCACAATACAAAATGGCCTAATTTTTTTTGCCTGCTACTGACATATGGCACTGCGTCACGCTCTCGCGTTAGTTGGCAGCCATTGTCTCTGGTACACCATGATGTGGATACCGTTGATGCGGAAGGCGGTTAGGCTTACATATTGAGTTGCGTTTGGTTTCGAATTTACTCCACAGTTGTTATAGTGAAATTCGCATTGATTGGTCTCTGATTTTACAGTGAGGAAAAAAGGAATGTGAGAAAGTAACTTACAATTTGACGAAGATGCTGCGTTCCCGGGTATCTGCATGTGATCGAAACGTAACCTCACTCGTAAATCCTGCCCCCGAGTGTGTTAGTCTTCTAAAATTTTCACTTGCAGGGATATATTAGCATAATTTGGCCTTAGATATTCTATGTTACTGTCAGTAGTGGTTAAACAGATTTTAATGCGTGTAAAATTTCTAGGAGTAGGTGCTCAGTTTAGTTTGGGGAGGGGTCTCCTGTACAGGAAACGTCGGGTACCTACATCTATCTGGTATCGTTGTACTCGGGAGTATCTGAGCTTTTAGAAACAGTAAGATTTTTGTGTGTAACCTTAAGCCATAACTATAAGTAAAAATGGGAAAAATCCATGAAAAAATTGACAAAATTTTTCATTTGTTTTTACATATTTACCCATAATTCCAGGTAAAAGTTCCAGGAAAAGCTGACAAAATTTTGTTTACCATATTAAAGTAGACTTTGTGCTGAAAAACAAATGTATAATATTACCATGATTTACGCAAGTTTCCTACGTAAAATTAGTCTTAAAGCGATTTAAGTACAAAAATCCTGAAAATCTACTTCAGGCAGTTAACGCAAAAAAAAATTGAAAATCTCCCTGGCAGTGAAGCAGGGCTTAAAATGATCAGGGTTTGATTGTGGTCTTTAATACTTAAAGCCAACAATTGCAGAATGTACTTTAACTGGACTACTGCAGTACCATGACGCTACTGTAACGTAGTGGCTGCCTTGAAGGTAAAGCGCCCAGAGAGGTTTTGCACCTTTTTATTGCATAAAGACCTTATGTATTTGATATTTTATTTTGTGATGAATAAACAATGGATACAGTTATGCAACTTACTTCTTGATTATTATTACTTCTTATATAGCATCAGTCTGACCAATTGGCTTGCTTCTTACCTTTATCTAATTATAAGAAGACTAAGTGACAGTACCATATAGCATAGTTACCCCATGGTGTTACAGTGAGAAATCACTACGGTACTTTGTGTCTTAAGACACAGACAAGTACCCAGCTCTTATTCGTATAACTAGCAGTTGCCTACCCGTGTTGACCGTGTACACTTGACTGGCTAAGTTTGTTTTTGCGTGCCAGCCGTGTGTGTTTGCCTAAATGAAGAGACAGGGGAAAAAAGAATGTGCACAGTTGGGTACTGTTCGTCATGGTAATAGTTATGAATTGAGGAGTTATGGTGACATTGCTTGACAGATGTATAGCACATATGTTAATAGCAAAACATTATATACAACGCATATAATTTTTCACTATGTAGCAGGAAATATACAAATATTATACCATTAATATACTATATTATCTCAGGTAGCGCACTATCTCAAAACATTTCTGGAATGGCAAGGTTGCCGATGTTGGGGCCAGGGCATGTTATCTTGGAGCGGTGCCTTGATGATGGGTTTTGTATAAGCGTGGCCGTGATTTTTGAAGTGGTTTACCTGTAGACAGCAATATCTTGAGCGAATAGTCCAGCGGTAATATTTGTTATAATTGTATTAGTCATTCACAATAGTACATAGTTTTCCAGTGGTTATATTTGTATATAAATGTCCAGTCAATACAATAGCTACACATATTGTTAAGTATATCATAAGTCATTATACACTATCATGTTTGCAGTTTATATTTGTATAATAAGTAGTGGTTCATATCACCAATAGTCAATACACAGTCTTTCCAGGGTTTATATCTGTAAAAATGTATTCATTCACAATAGTAACATAGTTTTTCCGTGTTGATTATTTGTATATAAATGTTGTTCATATCACCATTACAGTATGCAGTTATATGTGTTAATGTACCTATCACCCAGTATATAGTCTTTCAGGGGTTATATTTGTATATAATGTGGTTCATATCCACCAATAGTAACATAGTCTTTCCATGTTTATATTTGTATAAATGTGTCATATCACCAATAGTAACATAGTTTTCCGAGTTTATATTTGTATACAAATGTTTAATATGTCAACAACAGTAACATAGTTTTCCCAGGGTTTATATTTGTATATGAAATGTGGATTCATATCACCAATAGTAACATAGTCTTTCCAGGGTTTATATCGTATACAAATGTAATTCATTTACCCATAGTAACATGTTTTCCAGGGTTTATATTTGATATAAATGTTGTTCATATCACCAATGTAACATAGTATTTCCAGGGTTATATTTGTGTATAAATGTCATTCATATCACCAATAAACATAGCTTTCCAGGGTTTATATATGTATTATAAATGTGGTTTCATATCACCAATAGTAAACATAGTCTTCCGGGTTTATATTTGTATATAAAGTGGGTCATACCACCATAGTAACATAGTCTTTCCAGGGTTTATATTTGTATATAAATGTCATTCATATCACCAATAGTAACATAGTCTTTCCAGGGTTTATATTTGTATATAAATTCATTTATACACCAATAGTAAACACAGTCTTCCAGGGTTATATTTGTATATAATAATTATACACAATAGTAACATAGTCTTTCCAGGGTTTATATTCATATACAAATGTAATTCATTTCACCAATAGTAACATAGTTTTTCCAGGGTTTATATTCGTATACAAATGTAATTCATTTCACCAATAGTAACATAGTTTTTCCAGGGTTTATATTCGTATATAAATGTCATTTATATCACCAATAGTAACATAGGCATTCCAGGGTTTATATTTGTATATAAATGTCATTTATATCACCAATAGTACATAGTCTTTCTAGGGTTTATATATTGTCTATATACATGTAGGGTTTATATTGTATATAAATTGTCATATCACCAATGTAACATAGTTTTTCCAGGGTTTATATTGTATATAAATTGTTATTCATCTCACCAATAGTAACATAGTTTTTCCAGGGTTATATTTGTATATAAATGTCATTCATATCACCAATAGCAACATAGTCATTCCAGGGTTTATATTTGTATATAAAATGTCATTTATATCACCATAGAACAATAGTCTTTCTAGGGTTATATTTGTATATAAATGTGGTTATATCACCAATAGTAACATTAGTCTTTCCAGGGTTTATATTGTATATAAAATTGATTCATATCACCAATAGTAACATAGTTTTTCCAGGGTTTTATTGTATATAAATGTCATTCATTTCACCAATAGTAACATAGTTTTTCCAGGGTTATATTTGTATATAAAATGTCATTCATATCACCAATAGCAACATAGTTATTCCAGGGTTTATATTTGTATATAAATGTCATTTATACACAATAGTAACATAGTCTTTCCATGGTTTATATTTGTATATAAATGTCATTCTTCATACACCAATAGTAACAATAGTCATTCCAGGGTTTATATTTGTTAAAATGTCATTCATATCACCAATAGTAACATAGTCTTTCCAAGATGTCTGGATAAATTAGGGTTATTCACATTGGAGGTACTTGCATAAGTATATAATCACAGACATCCCTTAAAGGGGAATTAACGCTAAAAATATAAATAAGCCTGAATTGATTCTATCATTTCCTACCCAAAGATATATATCCCCCCAAATCAACAATACTGTGGATAAAGCATCCATTTAATTCTGCAGTTTCTGGTTTTCCTGGAATTAGGGCTGAAGAAATAAATGCAGAGGTTAGTTGGGCATTATAGAATCCGTGCAGGCTTATTTATATTTTAGCTTTAATTATCCTTTAAGTTTATAGGAAAGTAGGTTTTCTGATTTAAAGTATGTGTGTGATTGTGTGTGCCTGTAGGCAGGCAGTACAGGTAAAGTAAAAAAGTTGAACTAAATGTATATATGGTTTATTCAACCTCCACTACTGTGTTAAGAATTTGTGGTAATGGTTGCTGGTTTTCTCTTCTTTCCATGCAGTGTAGGGTCAAGCTTTCCTGATCCTTCCATGTTTAAAGGGTCTCTCCACTGGTATAATCAAAAGTTTGGTACTCAATTTTATTGAGGAATGGGAGGTAAAGGAGTCGTGTCTTACCTCCCCTGTTCTTAAATAAAACCTGCAGGAGCCAGGAGAGAAGGTAAGGAACTTACACGATCGATCACTCCTCTGCCGCGTACTCTGACAGGTCCCGTCTTCTATGTGAATGCGCATTGCACTTGCGCATGCAACACAGAGTCCATCAGGACCTGTCAGAGGATGCTCCGTTACCTCCTGTTCTTCAATAAAACTTAATACCAAAATTTTGATTATACCAGTGCAGATACCCTTTAAAATATCAGTTGTATAATGACTTCTTTCCCCTGGGTAGGGTTAATTCTGTTTTTTCCTACAATATCTACAGTACCTATTTGTTCACTTACAACTCATAACACACTGTCAATGGGCCATAAGGATGGCTGGGTTCGCTGACCCGACCCGGATTTATCCCGTCAGCGAACGGCGGATTATTCCGGATTTTCCGCCTTCCGAACTTCCGAACAGCGGATTTTTTTTTTCTAAAATTTTCGTAATTACGAGGATCTCCGTATTTTCGAAAATGGAGGTCCTCGTAATTATGAGAATTCTCGTAATTACGAGAATTTTCAAAAAAACAAGAAATTCTTGTAAATTCACGGAATTTCCGCATTTTGGGGATTATTTTCAAGACGAAGCAAACCACATGTCCCAAATTATCCAATGGCAGCTAACATGATTATTGCCAGAACCCTGGGTATAAAAGGTTGCTTCACAGGTGCCATTTTGTCAATGTGTTGAAGTGTGTTTAGTGGAGACCTGACAGTGTAGGAGTTGGAGAGAGTTTTTTGAGCTTTCTGTGTGTGGATTTCAGTATGGTGGTTTAGCACTTGTTAACCACCCCTGTATTCACACATCTTGAGACCCAACAGTCCTTTTAAGGACTAACCTTGTTGTTTAATATGCATATTACAAAGTGTGGGCCTGCTGTAACTCAATGGTGCGGTTCCCTTGCACGAAGCATACTCTGGGGGAGAGAGGCCAATGGGGTGAGGGGTATGTCCAGTGGGGCCAAGCCTGCCTGGCTCCACAACAATGGTGGCAAACCGCAGTGGACATTATATAACCCAGTACCCCCATTGCCTTCTTTCCTTTGTTGTGTGCACACTGATATATTACTATTATCTGCCCTAATGTGATTTAATGTAAGGTGCTATACATACATATTGTCTTGGATTGATAACAATGTATTCTTAGTTTCAGTTATTACAGACAGATCTCTTCATAGACAGGAAAAAAGGTTCTTTTTGGGTTTTTTTAAAGACTGGATTTCTTCTACCCGACCCAAACTAGACTCGCTGTTTCTTTACCCGAACCCAACCCACAACCAATTCAAACTGAGGGTTATCCGAACCTAACCCACAAATCAGGTAATATGCGGGTCCAAGACGCGATTCAGGACTCTACAGCCAATCCACTAGCTAAATTGAATTCACTGTCAGGGAGATATAGTAAAAGTTCTTATTGTTAAAAATGGTGCTAATTTTGCCACAATGGTTGGGGCAAAATTAGCACCATTTTTAACGATTTTATTACATCTCCATGTTAGTGTATATTAGTTTACATAAATGAATGGGAGATGCCATACAGACCACCTTGAATACTACACACTGAATAGCACCTAGAACAGGACACACATTACATCATTTTGCATAATGTGGATTGTATGCTCTTCGATTTTGGCAAATTTTGTGGATGGTAGCACGCGCACTTGCCAATGTGTGCTCACGCTTTACACACGCGTTGATGTCTGGCACGAGTGGCCTCAGCCTAAGAGTTAAACTTACATGCAAGCAATGAAGAGTAATCAATATAGAAACAAAGTCCCAAATGCACTCTCACCTGGTAAGGTGCAGACATCTAAAACCCCCACCCCTAAGGGTATACGAATAGAGTATATATAAACTAGATGAGAGAGTCGCACTACAAAGGTACATGTGTTTAATGGTGAACAACAAACATCAAAACCTGATGAAGGGGTAACACCACCGAAACACTGTGATTTTTGATGTTTTGGTTCACCATTAAACACATGTACTTTTGGAGTGGGACTCTCTTATCAAGTTTGTATAATGAAGAGTTATCACGGGCACTAAGGTTAAAAATAGATACCTTTAGTTACTTTGTTTGTACAAATATGCTTAAACTGACATGCCCCTACAAGTCCATATCCAAGCATCAGTCCTAACCTAGTGAAACCTTTATTAAAAATACGTGTATATTATTTACATAGGTATTAAAAAGAGCAAAAAGTCTAAACCCTATTTTATGCTTGCTCCCATTGTGATATGATCCCCCGCCCCTTTAAAGCTCTGTGAGTTTGCATGGTTCCCTGGAAAAGGTCATACTACTGTAAATAAAGAGAGAAGCAGGTATTGTATGTCCCCTTTCCAGGGATTGTACTTTTCTCACTAGGTTAGGACTGGCGTTTTCATACTGCGTAAGAGGAATCCATAAGCATATTTAGATTGTAAGCTCTTCAGGGCAGGGATCTCATTCCTAATGTGACAAGGCATGCATGCTGCATAATTTATACATAATTTATACATATATGCATTCTTAACCGATGTATGTATTTAATTTTTATTTTTCTGTATAATTACTTATCCGCTTGTTTGTATACTGTCAGGGTTATTCAATAAAAGTTTTTATCATTAAAAATGGTGCTATTTTTGCCCCAACCAATCAGATGTTATCTTTCAAATGTTAAATAAGATCTGATTGGTTGGGGAAAAATGAAAACCATTTTTAACGATAAGAACATTTATTGAATCTCCCTGTCTGTATTTTATAATGTACAGCGCTGCGTACCCAAGTGGCGCTTTTATAAATAAAATTATACATACATACGTTTGCACTTAGTATATATATATAGTATGAGATGGATTGCCATAATGTCTTTCTTAAACAGCACTTGATAATGATTTTTGAAATATATTTTATACCCCCATGCCATTTCTTAGCTTTATGTGCAATAACTTAGCATGTTTTTAATTATGCTATTAGCCTTTGGATTTTCTTCATATAAAGAAATTTCACCTCCACATGCTTTTTATTTGCAAATATACATCAATGTTTGGGATTCCATCAATCTCTATACTGTTACTATACTGTTCCACTTCAAACAACCAAAGTATCTAGGGAGATTCAATAAAAGTTGTTATCGTTAAAAATGGTGCTCATTTTGCCCCAACCAATCAGATGTTAGCTTTTAAATGTTAAATAAGATCTGACTGGTTGGGGCAAAATGCACCATTTTTAACGATAAGAACATTTATTGAATCTCCCTGCTGTTTTGTGGCAGATAACAATCTGTCATCAATAAAATTGCATAGTGCTTTATTTGTGACCTTTGTTTTGTTTCATCTGGAAAGACCTATTATATTCTGCAATGCTTCGGCTCTAAAGAGTTTGTCAGGAATATACATAATTATGGATCCGTTCAAATAGCCGGTTGGTGAAAAGCTGCTTTTTCCACAAAGATAATTGAGCTCAATGATGATGTGACAGCAATCTTATTTTACACGAGCATTTGAACACTGCCATTAGACTCAGAGTCTCCAGCTAGTGATGTGTCCATGTTTTGAACCAACGTGTTTATAACATAAGGCAGAACTGTGGGTTTCTGAAATTTGTGGATCCAACAGAACCTTCTAAATTTGGAAAGTGGAACTTTGCAGAATGTTATTAGAAGTTGGGTGTCGAGAATTTGGTTTAGAGAAGACAGAAAATTCCAAAAATGTTTCAGTTCAGCTTACTTTGTCAGGTCCATGCTATTCTATTGCACCTGAACTAGCCACACTTGGTTGTGTTTATTATATAAAGTAATGTGTGATTATAAACATAGACCAGGGAAATACAATTTTAGGTACAGATACTAAAATAATCTAATGAATGTATTCCTTTAAGAACTAATGCCAATCGTCTGCACATACCCCAAATTAACACCACAATCCCAATGGTCCCAGTTTCTTAGGTGCTTCACACGTAGATATATAACAAACAGTAATGAAAGGTGTTTTGCAGTGTATAATCGTCTCTCCATCTCCGCTCTGTAGTGTCAACGTGAAGAGAAGCCGTAATAACGATTTAAAACAAATATGTAAATTTCCCCACCTTAAGAGCTCTTCTTGTTTCCTTTTATCTTCTGCAAGGCATCAGATAATGCAGACTGACACGTTACTCATAATGAAATTTCCTTATTCTCAATTCCTTTTCACACAACTTGGCAAGAGAGGTTTAAAAATTAATTTTCTGTTGGCATACCGAATGCTTGCAGAGAAGCCAAGGCGTCTCCTAAGGTCCTGCTGAGACTGCTGGGCATGAATAAGCAATTAGCAGCAGATCTAGTGCAGCTAAATGAGGCATCTGAGTGTGAAATGTAAAGCATTTTGTTTTTTGCATTATTGTAGTGTAGATAAGAGACATTTGAAGACCAATACGACCAGGGGCATTAGTTCTTAACTTGGTGGTATATAAGCAGAGCATTGGCTCTTTTTGGATTAGAATTTCTATTTAAAGGGACAGTTCAGGGGAAATTATCAATATTTGTTAAATTGTTAGTGTAATGCATATTTAGTTATTCTACATATTCTCTTCCATTTTGAAAAATCAGTTGAATTAATACCCTTTGCTGTTCCCTGCTGTTGACATTAGTGAGCTGACATTTCAGGTTCTATCGGACCTTCTTCTTCCCAGGATGCACCACATCCTTGGAATGTTCCTAACAGTAATTTCTACTGATTGGCTGTTGGATGGGTCAAAGATGCTCAGATCTCTACTGGGCAACTGAATCAACCCAGGCACTGGGTCAAGGGCAAGACCATAACGGCCTCAATTAGGGGTCCTGCAAACAGGAAGTCAGTTTTTTGGTTGCATTTATTTATACACAGACAAAATGCTGAATGGGCAGATTAAGGTCATTGGGATGGATAAATACTGCTCTTTCTTCTGAAAAGCATATGTATTTGCACTGAACTTCCCCTTTAACTGATTATGGTGGTTCTGATGTCAGGAAACTCAGAGAGTTTCGAGGCTGCAGCAATTTAAAGAAAAACATAGAAATGTCCTATGTTTAAAGTCCACATTGCTACGTTGTGTCCAATACAAACAAACAGACCGGATCTTTACTTTGGGAATCCCTTTACAGAATTGGTGGGCAATTCATTTTCCCAGAGGGGCACTTAAGATACAGGGAATGATGTGAAGAGCCGAACCAACAGGCAAAACTCTGTTCTGCTCAACATTAATTCCATCTCATTATAAAAAGAGGTAAAACTTTTAGCTTTTGAATTAAGAGATTAAATTCAGATTTATCGTGGAAACTTGATCCACCGTGGCATATTGACAAACGAAGGCTGAGCGAAAGCATACACACGAGTGATTATCAACCATTCAAACTCTCGGCGTCGGAGCTCGTCCGCCAAATCGGATGTGTGTACAGACCTTTAGTTCAAAACACATAATTTCTAATAACACTTTATTTCTTTAGGAAGCTGGTAGATTTGCAAAAGGATTGTCAATAAATCATGAGCCAGAGGGGGAGTGAGAGGCAGTCAAGTTTTCTTCTCTAGGAGCCAACTGAATATTTATAATTACTGCATATTAGATGCTTACAAGACCAACTCTAATGAGACAAGCACAAATCTCGCTAGGCTAACCTAGTGCATTCATTTCCCGGGAAATGCTCCTGGCAGGTAAATAGTTAAAACAAAAAAATACTTTCAAAAACCGAAGGAGTATTAACACTGCCCTACCATGCTGTCAAAGCCTGGCATGTACCGGCAAACCATCCAAAAAACGAAGAAGTATTAACACTGCCCTACCATGCTGTCAAAGCCTGGCATGCACCGGCAGTGTGACTGCCTTATCTCACAGTCCAGGACTGTTCCTGTAATGGTCGATTGAGAGAAAAACACTACAATTCAAACTATGGACATTCTACAGCAAGGTTTAGGTTCTCACTATAGTTACATAGTAACATAGCAATTGAGGTTGAATAAAGACATACGTCCTTCAAGTCCAACCTATTCACCCTCCTTTTTTTTTTAACCTACCTTACAGTTGATCCAGAGGAAGGCAAAAAAAAAAAGAAAAAAAAAGCTAAAAAGGGGAAAAAATCCTTCCTGACTCCAAATGGCAATCGGAAAGTCTCCCTGCATCAACTAGATCTATATGTATTAATACCAGTTATTCTCAATATTTTATAGTATGCCTGTACCAACCAGAACCACAGTATATGTATTAATACCAGTTATTCTCAATATTATATAGTATCCCTGTACCAATCAGATCTACAGTATATGTATTAATACCAGTAATTCTCAATATTATATAGTATCTCTGTTCCAAAAAGAACTACAGTATATGTATTAATACCAGTAATTCTCAATATTATATAGTATCCCTGTACCAACCAGAACTACAGTATATGTATTAATACCAGTAATTCTCTATTGTTGGTAAGGATACTATATAATATTGAAAATTACTGGTATAATACATATACTGTAGATCTGGTTGGTACAGAGTCATATATATATTGAAATTACTGGTATTAATACAAACTGTAGTTCTGGTTGTACAGGGATACTATATAATATGAGAATTACTGGTAATACATATACTGTAGTTTCTGGTTGGTACAGAGATACTAATATATATGAGAATTACTGGTATTAATACAATATATTGTAGTTCTGGTTGGTACAGGATACTATATAATATTGAGAATTACGGGTATAAATACATATATTGTAGTTCTGGTTGATCGGGATACTATATATATTGAGAATTACTGGTATTAATACATATACTGTATTCTGGTTGGAACAAGATACTTATAATATTGGAATTACTGTTATTACTTCATATACTGTAGTGTTGGTTGTTACAGGGATACTATATATATTGATAATTACTGTATTTATACATACTGTAGTTGTTGGTTGTTACAGGGATACTATATAATATTGAGAATATTACTGGTATTAAACATATACTGTAGTTCTGGTTGGTACAGAGATACTATATAATATTGAGAATTCTGGTATTAAACATATACTGTAGTTCTGGTTGGTACGGGATACTATATATAATTGAGAATTACTGGTATTAATACATATACTGTAGTCTGGTTGGTACAGAGATACTATATAATATTGAGAATTACTGGTATTAATACATTACGTAGTTCTGGTTGGTACAGGGGTAGTATATAATATTGAGAATTACTGGTATTAATCATATACTGTAGTTCTGGTTGGTACAGGGATACTATATATATTGAGAATTACTGGTATTAATACATATACTGTAGTTCTTTTTGGAACAGAGATACTATATAATATTGAGAATTACTGGTATTAATTATCTGTAGACTGATTGTACAGGGATACTATATAATATTGAGAATAACTGGTATTAATACATATACTGTGGTTCTGGTTGGTACAGGCATACTATAAAATATTGAGAATAACTGGTATTAATACATATAGATCTAGTTGATGCAGGGAGACTTTCGATTGCCATTTGGAGTCAGGAAGGATTTTTTCCCCTTTTTAGCTTTTTTTTTCTTTTTTTTTTTGCCTTCCTCTGGATCACTGTAAGGTAGGTTAAAAAAAAAGGAGGGTGAATAGGTTGGACTTGAAGGACGTATGTCTTTATCAACCTCAATTGCTATGTTACTATGTACATAGTGAGAACCTAAACCTTGCTGTAGAATGTCCATAGTTTGAATTGGTAGTGGTTGTTTGAGAAAGCCAGTCGGATGACTAGCGAAACGTCTTCAAGAACTACATTTCAAGTCCAGTTGATCTAATTGAATACAACAGAGTTCCCTAGTAATGTTCCCCGGTATAAGTTCCCCCATTGTAGCTTCTGAATGTGTCTCTCTGCCCCTTGGCAATTTTGCGACTACGGTGTGTCCCTGGCGCATGCGCATTGAGAGGCCACTGTAGTCGTGATTCAGTGACCTCTCTTAGCGTGCACCGAGGATCGTGCTGGTAGAGGTATGTGCGCGCGCGCGCGCTGGTAGAGGTATGTGCGCGCGCGCTGGTAGAGGTATGCGCGCGCATAACTATGAGGAACAGACAGCCTACAAAGGATTATGCGGCGTAACTATTACCCCTGCCATCCCCGCGACCGGGGGGGGGGGTGTTTGAGGCAAGGGCATTAGGGCCTTGGCCGGTTAAGAAGCTGTCTCCACTAGAAGTCCCTATAATTCTCCAGGTCACTGCTGGGATCTGCCATACAGATTTATACTTACAGATTTATACTTTACTAAGTTGCTCAGTGGCCAGTGATAGATAGATAGATAGCCAAAGCTTTCCGTGCAGTACACTCCAGCACACCTAAATGGCACGGCCTTTTAGTTGAAAGGTGCAATACTCCCAGCCCTCCACCTTAAGGGCCACAGCAATATGGCAAATGCAACAAAGTTGGGGGAGCACACTATTTCGTTTCCAGTGTTTATTTCAGCAAAAACATACAACGTTTCGGGGGATACAAACTCTCCTTCCTCAGGTATAGATAGATAGATAGATAGATAGATAGATAGATAGATAGATAGATAGCAGAGATAGATAGATAGATAGATAGATAGATAGATAGATAGCAGAGTTAGATAGCAATCAATAAAAAGCTGTGTTGTTGTTAGGAGTGGAGAGACCCTTTAACCCTTTCCCGCCACAGATCGTATTCACGATCTGTGCAAGATGCTTTACCTGCCACAGATCGTGAATATACGATCTGTGGCTTCCCCTTTAAAAACGGAAAACACGCGCGCTAGGGCGACACGGGGGCAGCATTCAGCTGCCCCCCTATCCCCTCGACCCCCCCTCGGTTGTGTCCAATCCGAGGGGGGGATCAGGAGTTATCTTACCTTTTCTGCCGTGACCGTACAGGACTTTCTGGTCCCACGTGGATGAAGAGGAGGAAGCGGAAAGGGAGACCCGGTGACGTCACGGAGCTTCTCCTTCACCGGGTTCTCCTTGAAGTGGTAGGAACTGCCCCTGTGGGTCTAGTTGAGGTACTGCAGCTTGATCTCAATTTGATCTGCTGCAGTACCTAGTATAGAACAAGCGGTCAGAGCTGCCAGCTTTTCTATAAATTTTGTGAATGAACTCAACAGTTCCATTCACAATAGAGATTTTTCTAAGTCTTTGCTACTTAGCGAGACTTAGAAAAAAATGGGGACAGAGATCAATATTTGGTGATCACTTCTGATCACCAAATATTGATCTTGCCAATGAATGAAAATCACTTCCTGGAAATGATTTCCGGGAAGTGATTTTTCCGATGGATTTCGAATTGGAAAACGGGCATTTATGCCCGTATTCCAGTTCGGTATCATTCCCTAAGATGATCTGATGATTATCTTTGGGAATGATTGGGGAAAAAAGGGGAAATACACACAAAAAAATTCTTAAATGATACACACACCCTTTTTTTTTTTTTACCCTAAAACTATAAATTAGAAAAAAATTGTTTCTCCAACTCCCCAATGTCCCAGTGATATCGGTAAGTAAACGCGATACTTATTTGTTCGATTTCAAGGAAACTAAGCCTATATTTTATAAGGAAATTTTGCAGAGGTACCAAATAAAGACCGTATTGAATTTTTAGGATCAGTAAAGTGTGCAACAACGTGTGTGACTCTCCATACTAACCGACTTCACTAAAATACCACTAAAAGGGGGAGAGTGTTGTGGTGGGGGGTGGGTGTTGTGGCGTTTTTAAAAATTTTTCTTGTAACTGCACTTCTAAATGCGTCCCATTTGAGCTAGTTGGTGGCCTCGTCTCTGTTTGCACCCACGCAAATGGACACATCCTTTATTCGACATGTGGGAGATTGCTATTTAGTGGGTTTTTTTTGCTTGTCAAGGGTTTAGGTAGGATTTCAACCCTTGAATATCTCATTTTATTTTTCACAAAATCTCGTAAAAACACGAGTTCTTTGGATCGCTGGGTCGAATTCTTCATGCAGTATGAAAGCATGGACCGTAACGTATGCTGAAGGCGTGTAGATTCCAAAAATATATAGTTTGTGGAGGGAATTCCATGTTTCGGACTGTTTCCTTAGAAAAAGTGTAGGCTGTTCAAATTACAGAGTACTTTTGATTTTTCTTGTAATTGCATTTGTGCTGCGTCCCATTTGAGCTAGTTGGTGGCCACGTCTCTGTGTGCATCCACGACATAGTGGCATACCGTTTGATTCAGGGACTGTGGAAGATTGACTATTTAGTGGGTTTTTTTTGCTTGTCAAGGGGTTAGGTAGGATTTCAATCCTTGATCATCTATTTTATTTTTACAAAACCTCGTAAAAACACGGAGTTCTTGGATCGCTGGGTCTGGAATTCTTCATGTATGCATGAGCATGAAAACCGTAACGTAGCTGAAGGTGTGTAGATTCCAAAATATATAGTTGTGTGGGGGAAATCTCATGTTTTTTGGGACTGTTTCCTTAGAAAAGGGTAGGCTGTTGTCAAATTACAGAGCACTTTGATTTTTTCTTGTAATTGCATTTGTGCATGCGTCCCATTTGAGCTAGTTGGTGGCCACGTCTCTGTGTGCATCCCACGCCTATGGCATTTACCGTTTTGATTCAGGAACATGTGGGAGATTGATATTTAGTGGGGGGGTTTATTTGCGGGGGGAATTTCAAAGTTTTAGGGGTGTTTAGTCTGACAAATCTGAAAAGTTGCTGTAATTGGGCCACTGTTCATTGGCTCACTTTGTGGCTAGTTGATTCCACGTCTGCGTGTGTAACCATACATAGGGCATACCGTTTGATTCAGAACATTTGGGAGATTGATATTTGGTAACTTTTTTTTACATTACTTGGGATTTTGGCATGATTTCTACCTTTGAGAGTGTTTTTTTTTTAATTTTTTAGAAAATCTGCTAAAGCTGTGAACTTCTACGAAGAACTGCGCCCACACCATTGATGGTACGAATGAACAAACTACAGAATTTCGTAGATAAAGGTGTGTGGATTCGAGAAATATATGGTTTGTGGGGGTTGTTTTGTGGGGAAAAATTGCAGACTGTTCAAATTCAGATTTGACTGAATATTTTTGCTGTTTCTGAGCCATTGTGCATTGTTTCACTTTGTGTCTTTTGGCTTCCACGTCCACGTGTGTAACCACACATATGGCATACCGTTTGATTCAGGACATTTGGGAGATTGATATTTAGTAGCTTTTTTTTACATTCCTTGGGGTTTTGGCATGATTTCTACCTTTTGAAGTTGTTTTTGTTCATTTTTTCAGACAAATGCGAATTTCTACGAAGAACTGCGCCCACACCATTGATTGTATGAATGAACAAACTACAGCGTTACGTAGCTGAAGGTATGTAGATTCTGAGAATATATAGTTTTGCAGGGGTATTTCCAAGTTAGAGGGGTGTTCAGTTTGGAAAATCTGGGAAAATGCTGTTATTGGCTCACTGCGCATTGTTTTACATTTTGACTAGTCGCTTCCACGTCAGTGTGTGTAACCACACATATGGCACACTGTTTGATTCAGGACATTTAGGAGATTGATATTTGGTAAGTTTTTTTTACATTACATGGGGTTTTGGTGTGATTTTGTAACTTTGAAATGTATTTTTCTCTATTTTTCCAGAAAATTGTGTAGAAATGCGAAATTCTACGAAGAACTGCGCCCACACCATTGATGGTATGAATGAACGAACTACAGTGCTACATAGCTGAAGGTGTTTAGATTTCAGGAATATATAGTTTGTGGGGGGTATTTCTGAGTTATCAGGGTGTTTTGTGGAAAAAACTGCAGACTGTCCAAATTCGGAGTTGGCTAAATATTTTCGCTGTTTCTGAGCCATCGTGCATTGTCTCACTTTGTGGCTTTTCGCTTCCACGTCCGCATGTGTAAACCACACATAGGAATACCGTTTGATTCACGGACTTTGGGAGATTGAATTAGTAACTTTTTTTTTAGATTCCATCGGTTTTGCATGATTTATACATTTTGAAGTTGTTTTTTTGTTTCATTTTTTCAGAAAAGTGGCGAACTTCTACAAAGAACTGCGCCAACACCATTGATGGTATGAATGAACAAACTACCGCTTTTTACAATACTGAAGGTGTGTAGATTTCAGGAATATATGTTTGTGGGGGTTATTTCTATTAAGTTACGGGGTGTTTTGTGGAAAAAACTGCAGAGACTGTCCAAATTCGGAGTTGGCTAAATATTTTCGCTGTTTCTGAGCCAGCGGGCATTGTCTCACTTTGTGACTTTTCGCTTCCACGTCCGCGTGTGTAACCACACATATGGCATACCGTTTGATTCAGGACATATGGGAGATTGATATTTATTAACTTTTTTTTAGATTCATCAGGTTTTGCATGATTTATACCTTTTGAAGTTGTTTTTTTGTTCATTTTTTCAGAAAAGTGCGAACTTCTAACAAGAACTGACGCCACACCATTGATGGTATGAATGAACAAACTACACAGTCGTTACATAGCTGAAGGTGTGTAGATTTCAGGTTAATATACAGTTTGTGGGGGTTATTTCTAAGTTACGGGGTGTTTTGTGAAAAAACTGCAGACTGTCCCAAATTCGGAGTTGGCTAAATATTTTCGCTGTTTCTAGCCATCTCATGTCTCACTTTGTCTTTTCGCTTCCAGCACGTCCGCGTGTGTAACCACACATATGGCATACCGTTTGATTCAGGACATTTAGGAGATTGATAGTTGTACCTTTTTTTACTTCCATGGGTTTTGGCATGATTTCGACTTTTTGAACGTGTTGTGATGTTCATTTTTTTTTTAAATCTGGTAACAAGTGCAAACTTCTACCTGACTGCGCCAATACCATTGATGGCATGAAATGAAACGGAACTACAGAGTTACATAGCTGAAGGTGTGTAGATTTCAGGAATATTATAGTTTGTGGGGGGATTTTTGAGTTGGGGGTGTGTGTTTGGGAAAAACTTGCAGACTGTTCAAATACAAAACTGGCTAATTTTTTTTTGCTGCTACTGACATGTTGTCACTGGTCACCTCTGGGTTGTTTGGCAGCCATTGTACTTTACTGGTACAACACCCATGAATGTGCTACCGTTTTATTGGAGGGGTTTAGGGTCCTTTCATATTTGAGATGCGTTTTAACTTTCCTCCCACAGTTTTAGCTGAAATTCCGCATGTTGATTTGTCTCTGCATTTTACGTTGGGTAAAAAAAGGGAAAATGTGAGAAAGTACTTACAATGTTACGAAGGCTGCGTCCGGTATCTGCATGTTTGATCGAAACAACCTCACTCGTAAAATCCTGTCGAGTGTGTAGTTTCTAAAAATATCTCACTTGGGGGGATCAGGGATTTTAGATAATTTGGTAAATATTCTTATGTTAACTGTCCAGTAGTGGTTACACATTTTAGGAACTTTTAATGTGTAATATTCTAGGGAAGGCATGTTTTAGTTTTGGGGGGGGGGTCTCCTGTACAGGAACGTCGGGTACCTACATATAATCTGGTATCGTTGGATACTCGGAGTCATGGCTTTAGAAACAGTAAGATTTTTGTGTGTAACCTTAAATAACTAGTAAAGAAAAATGGGAAAAAATCCAGGAACATTTGCAAATTTTTCATTTTTTTTTACATATTTTACCATATACCTATTCCAGTTAAAATTGTTCCAGAAAAGTTTCAAAAAATTTTGTTTACCATATAAAGTAGACGTTGTGCGGAAAAAAACAATGTATAATATTCTGATTTATCTGCAAGGTT
The DNA here is from genome assembly GCA_019447015.1 of Hymenochirus boettgeri. Classification (NCBI taxonomy): domain Eukaryota; kingdom Metazoa; phylum Chordata; class Amphibia; order Anura; family Pipidae; genus Hymenochirus; species Hymenochirus boettgeri. The sequence goes on from CM033477.1 coordinate 33,402,566, forward strand.
TCTACCTCGTAAAAATTTGAGTCTAAAGCGATTAATAGGACAAAATTCCTGAAAATTCTTCTGGCAGTTTAACGCAAAAAAAAATGAAAATCTCCTGGCAGTGAAAGGGTTAAGGAATATACATAAAATTGCAGTGTCACAGTTAAAGTACCCATAAATACTCAAATATAAGTGATATAAGTAAAAGTCAATAATTCTCATACAAGTAGTCTCATACAGTAAATCGCCAAATCCAGTAGGGCTTATTACTGCATGGGACTACTGTATGGGAATGCTGCTGACATTAAAGGGCAACTAAGCCTAAAACAATAAGATCAGAAGCAATCTTTTCAACAATAGATCCATCTCCTGATTCTGTTTTTTTTTAAGCATTAACTCGTTGTTCCCTTAAATAGACAGTAATCCACAATTCCTTGGCCACTCCAGATGTTGGAACTACAACTCCCAGAATGCTTGGGTTGCAGGGAGTTGTAGTATCTCAAAATATGGGTGGCAAGGTTCCAATAAGTAAGCTTACATTACCATAAATAACATTCTCCTGCCAACTTACTACTTCAATTTAACAGTTTCTTCCTTGTTATCTTAGACAGTTTGTTTGATAGGAGGGTGGAAAATGTTGCTACCGTCTACCGGCTCTCCTGACTGCTTCCGATTGCGGCTGCAAGGTAGGAATTGACCCGAGTATAAGCCGAGGTTCAGTTTTCAGGCTGATTTTTTCTCAAGTATTATAGTGGTAACTAGCCCAAATTTCTTTTTCCTGTGTACGGCTCAGGCCACACTGCTGCTTATTTTTTGCGTTTGCGCTGGCGTTGCGTTTTTAAACAAATCAATTGAAAAACGCTGGCAACGTCAAAAAAAAAACCCGTCAGTTTTCCGGTGCGATGCGTTTTGCGTTCTGCATTTTTTAATGCAATCGCATAGCGTTTCCTATACTTATGTAAGACAATACGTCTAAGCGCAACGCAAAAAAACATGCAACATGAAATCGCATAGAATTGAGTTGCGTTGCAGTACTGTGCGTGACCCTAAGGTGGGTACATTGGTTACCCAACACCCACCAAGGATTACAGAAGTTGTTGCAATGTGAAAGATTTGAAGCACCCCCAAAGTTCCAAGGGATTAGTTCAGTGTGGCTAACACATCTCATATGTGTCACATCCTGCAGCGCGTCCGCTGCACGCTATACTTTCCAACTGACACCAAACAGTGCACGGATACACAAGCAAACACAGTTTTGCAATCAACGTTACTATTTGGAATTGCTGCTTAACCAGGACAACATGTTCGCCGCCCAAGCAGTGAGAAAGAACGCTTGGGCGTGTCGAAACATGTTTGTGGGCACCCTGTTTACAGCAGCAATAATAGTAACGTGATTGCCAAAACTGTGGTTTGTTGGTGGCTCCCTGCCACCTTAGTTTTGTTCGCATTGAAATATTTGAAGCATCCTGTCAGATTGTTTTTTTTGTATTGTGCTAATAGATCGCATTGTCTAATTATGTATATAGGGATTTCCTTTTCTTATAAACACACAGTGGTTTATATCTGGTGTCGGCTGCAATTGCCCTTCTTGTCGAGCCAGAAAGTATAGCCTTGCACCTGTGATAGGAAATGAAAATTAATATAGCGTGCTCATTGGCACACAGAAATGGCAATATGCTTGGCACAGAAATGGCAATACGCTTGGCACACAAAATAGACAATATATGCTTGGCAAGGAAATGTGCAATATGCTTGGCAACAAAACTGGGCAATATGCCTGGGCACACAGAAAGTGGGCAATATGCTTGGCACAGCGTGAAACTTGACAAACAGATACTATGCTGGGCACAGAAAATGGCACAATAACTTGGCAGCACAGAGATGTGGCAATAATATGCTTGGCACAGAAATGGGCAATATCTTGCACACAGAAATGGGCAAAATGCTTGGCATACAATGGGCAATCTACTTGCACCAGAAATGGGCATAGTCTTGGCACACAACAATGGGATAATATACATTGGCAACACACACGAGTATATAATTACAGTTACTTGCTTCTATGTGCTGCTAAACTTGCCCTGTGAGGAAGGTCCACGTTTCCATGTGAAAGCTCTGGGCGGAAGGGCGGAGTTCTGCATCTGATTGCTTGCCGATTGCAGGACTCTCAGTAAAGTGTTTATATAACATATGGGATAGACCTAAAACAGAACCCCTAAAATAGCACTCCTATCCCGTGACACCCCAATTAAGCTTAACCATCAGCACATAGTCCCCCGTGTGAAAAAAATGATAGAAAAGAGCGGATCCATAGTATTCAAATAAAAAAGAACAATTAGTCCTTCGTACCCTCCTAATGTTTATATTTACATAATTAAGTTTCTCCTTAACCATTGGTTTTGGGAAAACCGAAATGTGCAAGCTGAATTCCACAACAGAGGAGGTCTAACTCATTCCCCATCAGGAGGAATAACATAAATATAATTAATGAACACTTAAACAATGTTTAGATCCAGAAGGGCATTTTAGGTTGGGACGAATGCATATTTGATAACACGATTGAAGCTCATTTCCACACAATTGAGAAAGCTATTATTAAAGAGACTAGAATTAGCTGGGACATTATGGGGGCGATGCAATATTGGGCGCAAAATGCCACAGGTCAGGTAAAACCTGCAATGGACATCGGCGTGGCATTGTTGATATGTTTATCCTGTGTTGGGGTTTTACATTGGGAGTTGATCATGCCTGCGCCATTTCCGAGAATGCTCGAAATAGGTGTGGCGGCAGGCATGCAAAAACGCTCCTTACAACGTTTGCGCTACCATGTACGCGCGAAACTTTACACCACGAATGCAGGAGGTAGCCTGCGACTTACCTGGCAGAGATCCCGCTTTTTTGTAGTACAAAATCTCGCACAGGGATTTTTGCATCGCGGGGAAACTCAGGGCGGTAGCTGCGTAGGAAAAAAATATTGCATCCCCCAGTCTCTTGAAAAGTCAAGGAAGGAAAGCATAATACCATAAGGCTTAGGATGACATCAAAACACACTTTTTTATGTTGGAATTAAAATAGTCCGATTTATACATATTGGGAATAGATACTCTCTGATTGTTCCTTCAAGTTGAGATTGATTTAATACTGGCCATATAAGCGGGAAAAACTGGAACTATATTTGAATGAAGTCAAAAGCAATGAACATGCTTTAGACAACTTAAAACTGATCCAATACAGGGAAATGAACCAAATTAATAGGCATATAGAGAGAAATGATAACACGGTTATGGAAACAAAAAGCGGAAATATAACAGAGGACAAAGGTGACTTACAAAGGAATAAAAGTGTAAACTTTTCTGAACGAAATAACTAGATATAGCACCAATAAAACATTTTAAGAAATGTAACCAAAAAACAAAGTAGTAATAGACCATAAAAACTTTAGGCAATTCGATTTTAAAAAAAGCCAAATGTATAGAAAAGAGTGAGTTTTTACACGTGGCAGTGAAGCAGATGATATTCGGACAGTGCCTCCATGTCTTCCTTTCAATATTTTCCAGCCAGGTCATCACGAGAAAAGATGCGAGTACCGGAAATCACATCAGAGTGAGTCGCTTCATTAATCAAGTAGACTCCACTTCAGGACAGAGATATACCAAATCTCACCTGAGTCGGACTTGGAGACTCAGAGGGGGACAATCCCACGAGCCAATAAACAGTCTGGGGTAGGACACTTTCCCCTGTTTGATATCAAAAGAACGAGACAGGACACAAGGGAACAGTGGAGGAACAAAGGATAACCGTTGGGAAGGGAAACGAAGAAAAACGGGACACAAAAAAGGTGTTTGAACACACATGAATTATTTCTGTTTGAATAAGGGAACTATTTTTTGTCACAACACAGACTTTTAATTTATTGGGAAACACTCCATGGATTTTTAACAAATTCGTAAGAAAAATTGTATTAAGATAAATGTTTTTTACAAATAGCACTGAATGTGATTACAGATATTAAGGATCTGGCAAACACTGACAAACCAACGAAGTGATCTATATGTCGGGCAATATTCTGATTAATAAGCTGGACAGCTTCAATATTTGGTATTGACCCCAAACTTCACTAAACAGAAATTTAAAGCTAAAATCGAATGAATTACCCAGCAAAATCAGAAGGTCCAGCAATAGATAACTTCCAAGAGTAGATGAAAAGAATTAAAGAAATTAACAAATAAGATGTACAATAAAACACTACAAATGTCAGAAGACGTCAGAAACATGACAGTTGTGATTTTAAAGGCCTTAGAACAACTTAAGAAGGATGAGAGATATTAACAAAATCAAAAACAAAACAAAAAAAAAAAACCTGTAGACAAAGGAGGATGTATGTTAGTTATTATGGATAGAGAAGGATACAAAAAGGGAATCTTTACGTCCAGCTTAAGATACAGAGACGTTATGGAAAGTTAACCATCAGATCACTACTATACGTTTAGAGGAAAAGTTATATACTAATTGAAGAAGGAATCAGTATTGGGATTGTTAGTTCCGATATGAAAAATTCTTAGTGCCTATAAAACCCTGTATTCCCATTTTCCATCATCTTTCCAAAGATACACAAAGGGTCTTTCCACCCAAGGGAGACCTATAGTGGAGGCATCTATCCTACCTCTAAATGAGGCCTGTCAGATATTAATAGTATCTTTTACGTACAACCTTTTGTTAAGAGATATTCGTTCGATGTACCAAGAACCACTCATATCCTTTTAGTATGTTGGAGGTATTCAGCTGGGGAGGTTTATTCTCTGACTACCGCAGATGTTGTATCCCTATATTTCGTGCCGTCACTGACTATGGCATTCAGCAGTACATTACCTCGCTGATAGGTAAAAGCATTTATCAGTTGGAATGGAAGATGTTCATTTTAGATGCTCTTAAATATTTCTGACTCACAATTATTTTTCAATTGAGTGGAATCTTCTATATACAAGTAGGGGGCTTCAATGGAAGCAAATTTCTCCTACATAGACAAAACCCTGTTTATGGGTGGGGGGAGGAAGTTTATCTTCCCACCACCCCATATATAACCAGGATCTGATCCAAAATTTTACATATTACAGATACATTGATGATCTGTAATTGATGGAGAAGAACAAAAAACAGATTTGAACAAAGTTTTCAGGGTTTAATAGCAATTCCTTCAATTACAGATTCACCCATCATTTTGGAGGTGATTCTGTACATATGGTGGATCCCTATAGTTGCGTCATGGATTCCAGAATATATACTAGAAATATACGCAAAACGGAAGCGAGAAATCTATCCTTAGGGCCACATCTAATCATCCCACACATTGTACTACGGCAATCCTCTATAGTCATTTTTAAGATATAGAAGAAATTGTTCACAGAAAACACGTATGTGTGGAAGTGAACAATGATACTCAGATTGAAGGAAAGAGGGTATATGAATCTCGATATAAAGAATCAGCTTATTATAAAGCGAAAGGACAATCGTGTCATCTCTGCGAGGATATAATATAAAAATAATAATAAAGAACCGAAATACATGAAATAAAACAAACACGGTACTACACAATTAAGAAAGGAAAGACACGATCAGCTACTAATACGGATGAAATTTGTTTCACTACTATATACTCCACAATTTAGACAAATAGTCAAAGGCATTAAAAATACTTACCTGTCTGGAAACAGAATCCTGCTGGCACTCCATTGTACTTCAGGAGGTTGTAGAAATATGTCCAGGAAAGACCAGTCGCTGGAGACATGTTATCACCCAGACTTTATGACCATAATCAAACACAGAAATCCACTGGCTGTCTTGTAAGGTAGCTATAAAATGGGTGCAAATCGGGTAAACAGGTCTGCATATGTATACGAGTTCCCGTCCACAGGTAAAATATACCAAATAAGACGAACATATAAAGTAATAGTTATATGTGGTTTATTTTTAATTACCTGTAACAAATGTACATCCAATGATGGATGCCCGGCTCGATCCCTGAAATCGAAGGATTACGAGAAACATATTAGGGATGTAATCTTGGTCTCGTAATCTAAATAGCCCAGTTGCGTCGTCATTTTGCAGAATGCACCAGTTAATTTGAAAAGTTTCTCCAGTAGACAGGGAATACAGAAAGGTTATCAGATGCACGTACCAAAGATAGACTAGCCCTTCTAACGAAAACATAGAAGTACAATGGATTTAATTTAGACAGCTAGAACAACCATTGGGTCTGATTCCCGAGGTATGCATTCTATGTATATTTGAGTGAAATTTAATAACCAATGTATTCTCCGCTTTAGAATTTCTAAGGAGTTTATCGCCATATAACTGAGAGGTTGCTCATATTTATATAAGTGTGGATTTATCCTACAAACTATAAGACTTCTAGGTGTCTGTTTATATGGAAAAGAAAAATGATTGTGATTTGACATTCATAACAACATGTTGGATTTTGTATTCTCATTTCGTTTTTATAAAGGGCATTGTCCACCCCCAACAAAATTAAATCCCCCCAACTACTGCCCCCACCATGTAGTGTAGTTAGTACTACCTACCTCCTAGCCCACTCCATTCTGGTTCTCCTGTAGTCCCCCCATAGTCCCAAAAAACATTGACCACCAGGAGGCTATCAGGGCTCTGCCTGCACCGCATGGCCTCCCGGAGATCTACTGCCTGCGTGCTGCAGCTCTCTCTCCCACCTCCCTCTTCACTCCCGTTTCTGCTATCCCTCCCCCAGCGTTAATCCCTTTTAACACAGCCTTCCCCATGTCCCCCAGCCCCAAACACGCATTACTTTTTATTTTAGAAAGCTCCCAATGTTTTTACTTAACCCTCCGCTTTCCTACGTGGGAAGTGAGCTGCCGCAGCCGCGCCGTATTGGACTGCCGCTCACCAATCCAGACTGGCGGCCGGTCCCTCCCCTCTGCTTGCATTCCATTGCAAGCAGAGGGCCGGGACGCGCACGGAAGGAAAGAGGGGAGGTAAGAAGAGTTTGGGGGCTTTCTGAATTAAAAATACGCAGTTGGGGACGGGGGCCAGGGGAACAACATAGTAAAAAGGTAAACATAGTAACACAGGTAACATAGTAGATTAGTTGAATAAGACATTCGTCCATCACAGTCAAACCTATTCCCTTTTTTTTTTTTTTTTTTTTTTTTTACCCTACCTAAACATTGATTCCAGGGGGGAAGCAAGAAAACCCCAGCTAAAAAGGGGGGAAAAACTTTCTTTCCTGACTCCAGAAACGGCACAATCGGAAAGTATCCTGGATCCCCCAGATCAAATATCTAAATTTTAGGGGGAAATAGCCTCTAAACAGATCTAGGTAGCAGGTGGTGTAATGTGAAATGGTTTACAATGTATCAATATAGTCTGCTATGCTGTAGCAATTAACACAACCTGATGGTGCCCTAAAGGCTACTATTTAACGGTTTTAAAGCTTTTGAGATGTAAATTTAATAGAGGAGGAGTATCACTCTCTTGATTCTAGTTCCCTATTAAAATGGATGAAGTTAGGATACAACCCCAGACCTATGATTTAAGAGCCGGTGAGGCTTAAACGACGTTAAGGCGGGACCCTCCATGTTTGTATGTTTGTTTGTGTTAAGGCCGGATTTAAGACGTAATAAGAGAGGACTTTTTATCTATTCCGTGAGTGTCTTTTGGGGGCTGTATTCCCGTGTGCGCCTACTCTGAATGAAAAACTCCACATTTCTGTTTTCGTATAAACAAAGACAACTTATATAACACTAAATATTATAGCATACAAACCCAATACAACCGGAATCTAACGTCACTATTTATTATCAGTAATTTAAAGAAAAAAAAAACAAAGAAAAAGAAAAAAAGGGAACTTTCCGGGTATTGAAAACACCGCACAGTGCCCAGCCGTTAACAATCCGGAGTTATAGCAGGGGCTGCCGGGACACCAGTAAGGTTGGGAGGTTAGCCTTCCTTTATCCTTATGGAAATCCGCCTAGTTTCGTAAGTAATTTCGGATTTTCTTTGCGCAAATGAACATGGGATGGGGGTGGTTAGGGTCCACTACATCTACAGTGAAAATGTTTTAGAGGAAGAGCACGAGGCTGCAAATAGGGACTCAGAGGAGCGAGGGTGGAGAGGGAGGGGGGGCTTCATTGAGCATGCCAGAAATCTCTCAGAGAAAAGGAAAAGGGGGAGAACCTTTTCACTCACAACAGGGAGGTAACGAGCAGGTACAATAACAGCGATTATGGGTAGGCCCAAGCCTCCCAACCGTCCAGTTTCAACCTCGCGGCTGTCCATGGGATTACATGGCGGGATTATTGGACGTTTATCCAATCATGTAAGCCCTGGGTTCCCAGTTTTGAGAAGGTGATGCAAAAGGCGTAGTACTGTGAAGTAGGCTCCAGCATCAATTACTAAACTCCTATGACTTGCGGGCGTGTTACGTGGGCAGTGAGAGGTATAGGGGCCAAGAAAACGTTTGCAGCACACTTGGAGCAGAGGTCAAGAACAGCAACGCAGAGCAGCATGATGATTTAACCTTAAACACTGAAATCAGTAATAAATCATCAGCTCTCAATGTCGGTTGAAGGTTTCTTGGTCACTGTTTGACTGCTGGTGCGGTGCCTGGTACCTGAAGTGTTTTATTGGAACTACAAACCGAGTTATAAGGGCAAGTCACCCCCATTTATAAAATTACACCCCCCCCACACTCCACACAGCGAGCTCACAGCATGGTGTATCATGGTGTCATTGTGCATGTGTCAGTGCATTTGTTGTGTCAGTGTATGTTGTGTGTCGTATGTCAGTTGTCAAGTGCATGTTGGTGTGTTGCAGGACGTGTATGTGTGTGTCATCTATTTTCAGTGCATGGAAGTATGTATCAGTGCATGTGTGTGTTCGCTATGTCAGTGCATGAGTGTCAGGGCAATCAGTGCATACCAGAATTTCAGTACAGGATGGATAGATAAGCTACACAGTGGTGCATTCGGCCCCCCACCACTCCCGCGCCCACTGTGGGGGGCCCAGGATGGCATAGGGCCGTCCCAACAAGCCATAATCTGTTGCAGGCAAACACCATGTTTTAAACATATGCGTGTATCCAGCTATTTAAAGATCCAGAGCTGTTTAACAGACTGGTTGATCTGCACAGATCTTGGGATGCTCCCCGGATCACTTCGTGGAAGGGAGTGGAGGGGCCCCTTCGTGTACGAGACCTGTAGCTATACATAGATAGATAGATATATTAGATAGAAGTATATAGAGATGGAAGATACACACAGAGGGAGATGGGGAGTTGGATTGTGAGAGATGAAACGAGAGAAAGATAGATAGCTATAGAAACCACAGATAATAAAAACACTCTTCATTAGCTACTGGGTGGTGGAGTATGCACTATTTAACTGTCCTCTTTGGGGGGGGGGGGGGTCTTCAAATTTGCCATGCCGCAGCCCTTACTCTTCTTTAATGTCCCCTCATCACACTTTAAAATGTGGGGAATTTTGATCAATTTGTAATTTATTAATGTACAAACAGTGCTACTTCCCCATTTGCCCTATTAAATAAACTGAGAAAAAGAACTATTTGCCCATATTTCGACTTTAACCGATGTAAACTGGACTAACACGTCAAAAGATCGACCTTGTGATTACGAGCACATGGCGTAACTACAGCAGGAGGCCCTCCTATAACAGCGTCCAGAGTTTTGCTGGTGTTTACATTTACTGCTGGTTGGTCACGTGTGTTTAAACAATGTTGCATGTACCTTGTCTGTAGTACTCACATCATCGTTTTAAAATAACTGCTGATCGCAAAAGATTGGTGGCAAAACCAACTCTTTTTTCCAACGTGAACAATGATAACATAATCTATGAATAATACTTTACAAAATAATAAAAAATTTGAATGATTGCTTCCTATAATACATGATTTAAAGGGTTTGTCATGAACACAAAACCCTACCCGAACAGGACTTGAACCCCTGGACCTCAGATTAAAAGTTGAGCTCTACGACTGAGCCTTATCCCGGGTACATTGTATAAAAACAGAACATAGAATACTAGACAACGAAAAAAACACCCATTGAAAATTCCGCAAACTGCCGTTGAACAGAAATTATTCAATAAGACTAAGCATATGCATTGGTTTGGAACGTTACTGAAGATGGGAAGCGTTGCGTACTTAAAACCAGCCTTGTGTCTACTGTCCGACCCATTAGCATGACAGCCAGTGGGAAATTGTGTTCTGTCTTGTCATCCGGAGTGCCTGTTGTCGCCATGTTGTAGGAACAGAAGCGGAATTAACATGGACATTATGCCGTTAACTCTGTGTGTGAGAAGAGCAAAAAAGCTAGTACTTGTCAGATTCAACTGGAGTGGGATGCAATTCAGCTGAATGATTCTCTTAATAGCAAGGAAGGAGGTTTAGGTAGTGCATGCAAGGCTTTGACCTTTGTGTCCTCAGTTTAAAATTAGGAACGTAATAGTTTATTTAGCCCCGAGAACCGTCCACGTTTTCGCTAGGATTGACCCGGTTTTTCGGGTGTTTTCCAGGGTCCCTGGTACCCCCCCTTTGACGGTCGGACGTCCGCCATGTCTGGTAAAATGTTAAAGGTTTATAAAACGGAAAACCGGACGTGTAGGAGGCAGGCTTTAGCCCCGCAGTGACATGGCAGTTGGGAGAGACTACAGTCCTGACCCTGGCTGGGGGCGGGGCTGTGTGTGTCAGCAGCTGCTGGGGATGCAGCGGAGAGGGAACCGCTAAGGTCTGTCTGTTTACATTGCAATGTTATCTGGCGCTTTTTCAAGTGACATTGCACAGCACTGTAAAACTTTATTACCTTCCCTTACAGAGGCCAGAAGGGTTAGTGACCGGGCAGTGCTTGTTACTGCTACGTATCTACACAGATCCACATAAGTTCCACAATCTTGTGTTGGGCCTGGTGCTATCTGGGATGCCTTGAGGACAAGACTGTGAAGTGTGCCGTGGTGTTTAGTATATCTGCATGTGTGGTGTAAGTGTGTTTGTCCGTATATCATGTATGTGTGTCATGTTTGTAGTGGAGTATATCTAACCAGTGGGTGTAACTGTGTGTCGTATATCCGTGCTGAGTGAGTCCATGTATGTGCAGTATATCAGTGGCATGTGTGTGTCAGTGTGTACCGTTCCGTGTGTGTGTGTCTCAGTATGTCAGTCATGAAGGGTATGCCGTTTTGTCCTTGTATATGTTGTGTACTGTATGGTAGTGCATGTGTGTGTGTCGTATGTATTGCATACATAGTAGAGAATAGTTGACCATTGAATAGACCGGTTAGATAGAAGATACAGATCGAGAATGTAGATATTAGACAGAAAGACATAAATATATAATATAGAAAGGAAAGATACAGATAGACAATAATAGTAGACAGCCATAAATATATAGATGTTACAGACCAGCTATAAAAATTCAGACAAACATTGATATACATACAAAGAGAAAGGAAAAGAAAATTAAGATCTGGTGGTGTATGAATATTGTTAATAGTGCCCAATTTTCCAGGGTATTTAAATTAGCGTTAAACCTAGGTGAAGTGAGTGTAGCCTAAGAAAAGTAAGGGGTTTGTGTCTAAGAAATATGTCTGGACCAAATAATTTGCTTGCATGCAACTCCTAACTCCTTTTAACTTCCCCTTGTAAATGTTTTCAAGTTGGGAGGTACTATTATCTGTTTTGTGGGAATGAAAGATACTTGTTTCTACTCACGTTGCTTTTGAATTTGCATGACAATTTTTTGCAATGTATAGTAGAGCCATGTGGCATTGACTTTATAGTTTTCGTTTTCTGTAGAGTGAACAACAGGTGCATAATTACCAGGAAGAACTAGGAATTTTGGATGACTGTTAAAACCCTTAAACTAAACTTAATCCCATCCAGATGTTTATACCTCAGGGAAGTGCTAAGCTTTCAAACATCTATGCTGGAGGACCATAAGTTTGACATCCTTGTAAGTTCCAGGAGTCAAAGGATAACGCCAAGAGCAAGGGGAGACAGATTTACAGAGCCTGTAAGCCCAAAGAGCATGTCACACCTTAGCCCACCCCTAAAACACAGACAACACCCCAAATGATGCCCATTTTCCTCTATTTAGTGTTGAAAAAAATAAACTAAAGTGGTGGATTGGTGGGAGAAAAGGGATATTAACAGCCACCCCTCCAACTTCAGGCGCCTCTAGGACGTGCCTAATGGTAAATCTGTCCTGACTGCCAGGAGGGAATTGCATTGGAACCAATTGAGGGGACAGTGTGGGTGTCCTGGAAGGCACACTTGCCAGGGTGGCATATCTGTTATAACAACTGTCTCAGTGTTAATTTCTAAAAGCTGTCAACTTCCAAAATAAATGACAATTTTGATAAATATTGGTAATTCTATATGTTTTGTTTTTTTTTTATAAACAAGTGTTTTATTAAGATCAGAGATGGGGGGTTACAGAACGCAGAAAAAGGTGGGAATATTTGGGTTACATTTGTATGAATTTTTATCTGGTTTAAGCCAGCAACAAAAGAAAAAGATCGGTATAATAAAAAATTTCCTGTATTTGATTCGTCTTGTTGTTGTATTCCCAGTGGGAGTTTGGTAGATAAGTTACACTATGATTGAAACCATAATCCATTTATCTATATGGCTGTTCTTAAGAGTTGGGGTTTATTCGTTTGCATCTCTAACCTTGCGGTATTTTTTTTATTATTTCTTTACTGAACCTGCCACACATAAGTTGACGGACTTACTAACTTATCTAAAACAAAATATTAAACTATTGCCTAGGTTGTTAATTCACAGGTGATATTAAAGTTGTCGTTGTTGGTCCACGTCCCAGGGTCGTGTGAGGATTGTGGTTCAGATGGTTGGGAGGGTGGGGGGGAGAGGTGGGCGAGTAGCGCACGGGTTGACTTGTGTAATATTACCATGGTAGAGAGATGTGAGGGTTATTGCCCAGGGTTGTGGTGATCGTGTATTCATCCGTGTTATTGTGGAACAGGTCTGATGGGTGCGTTTTGCTTGATAGTGTGTTGGTTAGAATATCAATGAAGCTTTCCACACAGCTTAAAAGATGCTGACTTTGTGGGTTTTCTATGTCAACGTTGGTGCTTCCCCCAATCCATTTGGAATAAATAAAGTAGTTTGGTTAATAGTTCATGGATGGGTGGGGGCGGGTGTTATATTCCTGTTGAAGTATGGTTTCTGGCTGCAGCAGATATATGAGGAAGAGTTTCTTTGCCCTAATGTGATGGGAGAGGTTTTTGTTTGTGTATATCCAAATAGGGGTGGGCCACAGCGTGGGTGTAGGGGGACACTAGTTGACTTGTGCTTGTGTGGAGAAGTTTGTGAATATTGCCCCTTGTTCCAGAAGTCTTGAATAACTGGGCCAGGAACCACATGCAGTGAAAAGGTCTGGTGTGGGGTCTTGCATTTGGGGCACAAAGGTCTGGGGCAGACTCCTGATCATCCCCGTCCTGTATGGTGAGAGTACCCCTTGTGTAGGAGTTTGAGGGTCTCTCAATTGTAGAAATTGTGGAAGATGTTTGTTGTATGCAGATTGACAATATCCTTTGATATTTCTGGTATGTGGGTATATCTTGTTTCCATGGTTTTTTTTGGTGGATGTGTTGGGGTATTTGAGTGGTGTTGTAGAAGTTTATGTAGTTGACAGAGAGTTCAGGACTTTGTTCTGGGGATTGAGAGTGGTAATCTAGCGGGTTTTTTTCCGCTGTTCCCCAAATGGAGGATTGATTTTAGACAAAAACTGCGGGCTTGTAGATAGTGAAAGAAAAATGGTCCAATGATAGGGAATTTGTGTTTTCGCCTGTGAGAAGGATAGTGGTGTCTAGTATGTGTTTCTACACCTTAGGAGTGTTTTTATCCCCTTGTTGTCATTATGGAATATTGATGGGCCCGTCCACTCCTGGAAATTGGGGGTTAGTGAATGGGAGCATAATGAGGGGGGAATGTTTCGGCCCATCAACAGAGCGCGGCTTTGGTCCATTCCGTCTGCATATCTGAAGTTTTATCTTCCTTACCATATTTTGATGCCTTGTGAATTGTTTGTTGTTGATATGTTCTGAGTATGGGTCTATGCTAGGTTAAACAGTAGGGGGGAGAGTGGCCATCCCTGTCTTGTCCCTCTATGGTTGAAATGTGTGTGATGGGTTTGTGTAGTCAGCAGGAGGTGTTGGTGTTATCATGGGAGAAATGTAATTGATCTGATGAGAAATTAGTCAAAAATTGCATTGGTGAAGATTTTATGTAGGAATTCCCAGGAGACTCTCTGTCAAGGCCCTGTCGGGAATCTAGCATCGGATCTTCTCATGGGAGGGGTTTGGGGGAATGGGCACGATAAGCGGCTGTGGTATGTTATGGCTTTGGTGGTGTTTCTGCCCTTTGGTGAATCCTAATTGTGAGTCCTGTTTGATTAAGGGCCCATTTATCAAAGATCGTATCGTTATCGTAAAATAACCGATCGTTATCGTAAATAACGACCGGTTTTTTACCGATAACGACCGTTATTTACGATAACGGCCGTTATTTTTACCGATACCGTCGTTACAATACCCCGGCATCGTTATTTTACGATAACGATCGTATCTACGATAACTATACCGATCTTTTATAAATGGGCCCTAATTTGGGCATGATATGGCTGAGTCTGTTCCTATTTATTTTTTTTGTTAGGCTTTTTGTCTTCTTGGTTTAACTAATGAGATCGGTCCGTAGGATTGAACTAATTGTGGGGCTTTGTTTTGGTTTTGAGCATAGGATGGTTTGGGAATCGTTAAGTTTTTGGATCTGGATTTCTTGAGTAAGGATGTTTATTATAAGATCTTGAGATGGGAAGTATATGAGGTTTTAGTAGTTTATATATTCTGCTGGAGCCGTCTGGGCCTGGCTTTGGTGTTGTTAAGTGATTTGATAACTTTAGAGTTTTCCCTGTTTCCTTGGTTATTAGGCGGTTACGTGATTCCTGTTGTTCTACGTCAGTTGAGGGAGAGAGCTGCTTCCAGGTAAGTATCGGCATCTGTAAGGGGGTCGTGTTGGTGTGTATAGGGATTCAAAATATTGTAGAAAGTTCGGTTGTATTTCTGTGGTGTGTGGGTTATGATTTGGTTTGTGTTGGAGTTAAAGCTATGCCACCCCGAAAATACATTTTTATATTATCTCCCCCATGTCCCCCCAGCCCCACCGATATTTTTTTTTTTTCCGGAAAGCCCCCCAAACTCTTACTTACCTCCCGGCTCGATCCGCTCCGCCGCACTGCCGGCCCTCTGCTTGCGAGAATGCAAGCAGAGGGGCGGGACCGGCAGTCGCGTCTGTGATTGGCTGAAGGCGGTCAGCCAATCCCGGACGCGGCTGCCGGTCATTCATGCAGCGGATGAAAGCGGAGAGGCTTAATTAAAAGTTTGGGGAGCTTTTTAAACAAAAAAAAACATGCGGATTGGGGCTGGGGGACATGGGATCAGAATATTAAGGGTTTTTTTTCGCTAAGGGAGGTAGTAGAAGGGGAGGGAGAGGGATGGGGAGAAGGGCTGCAGCACGCATGGCATGAATCTCCGGGAGGCCAGGGTAGCAGGCAGTGTCCCTATAATGGACGCTGCTAGCCTCCTGGTGGCAATTTTTGGAACTTTTGGGGGGGGATCTATTACAGGAGAAGCCAGATGGAGTTTGGGATGTGAGGTAAGGATTAAACTACACTACAGGGTGGGCCAGTAAGTTGGGGGGATTATAGGTTGGTGGTGTACATGTCCCTTTAATATTTGTAGTATGGGACCGCGTGGAGTGTTTGTGTTTTATTATTTGCTAGTAAATGTTAGGATGTTCTGTGGCCCCATCTGTGTATTTGTTTCTTCTTGCGTCTACGCCATCGTGCTTGTCCCCATTAGTATTTGTTCCGTAATTTTTTTAGTTACTATAGTTTCCTTGTTTTGTTTCTGGTGGATCGTTGAGGTCTTTAACTGATGGTAGGGTTAAAAAAAAGATATATATATAAAGGAGGTGAATAGTTGGACTTGAATGGACGTATGTCTTTATTCAACCTTATTACTATGTTACTGACCTAAGCCTCCCGAGACCTGCGTCCAAGTTTGGGAGAATCTTTCCCTGTAGTTTTTTTTTCTTATTAGAGACATATGCTAGTACTTTCCCATCTTTAATGCCTTGGAAGCTGCCGAATAGAGCACGGGTTATCCATATGTACCTATGTCATCTACTGTTTTGCCATTGGTGGCTATAATACCTTAAAAATCTTCTGAGTTGTAAATGTAAGCTGGGACTCTCATGATCTGTTCTTGTATCTTTGTGTGTTTAAGTTTCTCGTAGTTCAACTGGGGCAGGGTCTATATTAGTATTTATTGTTTGATTTCGGGGGGAAATAATTTGGTTAGATATTAAGAATAAGTCTGCGTGAGTGTGAGGGTTGTGATGGGAGTAAGCTTATACTGTTTGTTGGTTGGGTGTTTAGTCTCCAGGGTCACAGAGTCCTATTTGTGAAGATTATTCGCAGGAGAGGATGGTGTTGGGTGACTGGTGTTCGCCTAGGTCCTATTCTATCAGTGGTGGTATCCAATTGTGTTAAAATCCTCCACCAATGAGGAAATTTGGGTGTTTTGTTTAGAGTCGTCATCTGTCCTCAAAAGATTGAAGTAGAACCTGTTGTTTTAACTCCATTTGGGGAGTAGATGTTTGCTATGGTTAATCATTTTTTTTTATTCTAGGTCTAAGATCAGGAAATCCTCCTGCAGATCTCTACTGTGTCCAGCACCGTGGCTGGTATATCCTGGTATTAGTATAGCCACCCTTTGGATTTTGATGTGTGGGTGAGTCTGATATGCAGTGTGAAGTCCATGAGCTTTTGGGTCCATTGGGTTGAAGACTGTCCTTTTGGCGCTTACTTCTGCCGCTGAGAATTCTTAATAGTAAGAGTTTGATGGTTGGTTGACTTCCAAGTTTTTCATTTTCCGTCGTTTTGTAGGATTAGTTCTTGTCTCTGTAAATCTAGTAATTTCATTATTACTGGCTTTCATTATCTTCTGTTTTCCTGGGCCATCCCTATGGATTCTTTCAATTTGTAACCGTTGTGGTGTGGTGTTTATTCAAGTGTAGTTTATTAAGTCTGCGTGATGAATTGGATTAGGTCTTTGGCCTTTGTATGATTCAGGTATCCAATAATTCTGAGGTTGTTTTCTTCCTTGTGCGGTTTTCTAGATCTTCCAGTTATCTTGTATTCGTGAAGTGTATTTGTTGTAGGCTGGATGTATGTTCCATGGGGGTTATGGAGTCCTCCATTTCACATATTCGGTCTCTAAAGTTGGATCCTATTGGTTGGTGTTTTCGGTGACTTGGCAAGTGCTGAGAGATAGAGGAGTGTGCAATTCGGTCTCTTATCGAGTAGTGGCATTAGAAGGTTTGGATACCTCTGGTGCCTATTTTGGCTGCTTGGGGGGGGGTCTGAGTATTCGTTGTGGTTTTAGGGTATATGGGTGAGGGTTCCTCTCAAGGACATATCGTCTCCCTCCATAGGCGAAATGGATGGTTTATATTGAGATTTTTGGGATGTCCTTTGTGGTTTCGGGGTCCTGTGATTTGTCCTTGTTGCTGTTTTGGCGCGCTTGTGGGGTGGTTGGTCCCGGAGGGAGCTTGTTGTCAGACTTTTTGTTCTTTTACCCCATGTCCGAGTTGGATTTTTTCTATGTATTTGTCCATACTAATGCTAATGATGAGCGGTTTATATTGTCGGGTAAATATGTTTCGTTGGTGGCAAGTTTGGTAGAAAGAGATGTTGAGGGTCTCTTGAGTGTTGTCAAAGTTACATCCTTCAATCCAAGCGTTTGGGCGATGGTTGAGCTGGTGTTTGAGTAGGGATCCTAAACCAGTTCCCAAAGTTTGGCAAGTATTTTGAGTCCGGTATGTCTTTTGCAGGGGTATCAAGGTCTCCAAACGTTGCCCAACTTTGTAGTATCTGGTGTATTTTGCTATAGGTGGAGTGGTGGTTGGATTTTTCAACGGAGTATATACTTTGGGGTAGGTAGTTCGGGTTTGAGAGGAGGGGGGGATATTATCTCCGTGGTGGTTGGGGTTCGGTGGGGTCCATATAGGGGGAATAGGTGGTTTCGGAGTTAGGTGTAGTTAAGTCCAGTGTAGCAGAGGTGTTGCAAAAGGGGTCAGCAAGGTCTGGTGTACCTTGATTTTATGTAGGTTTTGAGTTGCAGTGGGATCAGAGGACAGCTGTAAGTGGTCCGAGTGACCAGCTTTGGAAGACCTGTTTTCAGGTTTTGGTTGTGTGTGAGGCCTGCCTTTTGGTATCTGGTATCAGATTTGTTCTGTGTGTCCCTTCCCGTTCAGCGTGGGGTGCAGTCACCCTGCATTGTGGCTGATGGGGTCGGATTTAGTTTTGGGGCCTAGTGGCTGGTTGAATCCAGTCCGTTGTGGGCCTGATGGGTTTTCTAAGCCTAGGCAGCTATATGAGTTTCCCCTTTTTCTCTCCTGCTTCTTCGCCCCCGTGTCCAAGGGCCTTTCCATGGTCCAAACAGACCAATCGCCCCCGCAGGGTTGTTGTGGGCTCCCCTCGAGTGGCCTGTATGACTAGGCCTCCGGATCAGCACGTGGTGAGGAGGGTGGTTTGGTTTAGTGATAGGCAGTAGAGGTTTTTAAATTGGGGCCTCCTCAGATCCGAGGGCGATCTCGGGATTTGGAGTGTGTAATTTCCCAGTTTGAGTGGTCCCATTGTGATGCAAGGCTGTTCTTCCTCCCCGCTTCTCAGTGGGGGAGTTTGTCGTCTCTACTGTTTAGGCCGGGAGGCTTCGGTCCTCCCGGGTGGCTTGTTGGAAGTGGGGGTTACGGTCGGCCTCTCAGGGGTCCCTGCGCTGCGGTTGGGGCCTGGTGATATGTGCCACGTACCAGTGCCCCGTTGACCGTAGGGCCGATTCCCGCCTAGCGGATTCTCTGAGGCCTTGCTTTCTGGTTTGGGTCTTCCCGCGTCTGGTCCCCGCTCCGGTGAGTGGTGTCTGGCTCCCGAGTCGTTCGGTGTCCGTATAGACTTGATTGCTGGGTAGGTTGGTAGGGCCTCGATTATCGGTGAGCTCCAGCTGTTGAGCGGGGTATAGGGTTGTTGTTAGCCCAGCCTGACTTCGGGATGATGGAGAAAGATGTAGCCGGGTTTTCGTGTGTGGCTATTCTTTGAGGTATATATGTTTGTTTTTTCATCCGCTTTATTTTAGGGGTTTAGAGTGTTATTGCTCCAATGCTCTTGAGGTAGGCGGAGCTTCTTCTAAAATGCGGCAGCTCTCGGCGTCCGCCCCCGGAAGTCCAATTCCTTATTTTTTTCTAATTTTAACAGATGTACAAAACTAGATAGTTTGTACATGCATTTGAATTAAAGACAACCAGTAACCAGTTTTAAAAGCCTATACAGAGCTAAATAATATTGCCTGACAAAATCATGAAATTTCTTGGTCACATCTGTACAGGTTTTTTAAAAAAAACTATTTTGGTATTCAAACAGGGACAGGCATGTGGGTCCTTCTGCTTATTCTAAACAGAGCAGGCTTCTTGATGGTGGTCAGGAGCCATTTTGTTGTTGAGTATGTATTAATTTGCGTTCAACTTCACCATATCTAACCTTACTTTTGCATATACAAAGTATCAATATCTCCCAAAATGTCTACATCTAACTGCGATACAGCTGCTTTCTGCAAAGATTCTATACGCAAAAATACACAGTGTTCAGAGGGAGTGCGGTATGTACTGCCTTTTGCTTCTTTAGAGTTCCCCTATTTTTATACTTTTCTAAATCTAATTTTTTAAATTTGTAATGTTAATGGTTATGGCCAACCTTCCCAAACAAAAATTTCAGATCTTATAACCCCCCACCCCATCCCCCAAAAACCTAGACCTCAAGAATCTTTCTTGAGTCCGCATACTTTTCCCATCGAAAAATGTGGCGGGATAATTAATCGAAATTGCTCTTTTGTACTGTATACTGTAACATAGTAAATGGAGGTTAACTAAACAACTTAGTCCATCCCGTCCACCTTTATAGCACATTCGTTTATCCCTACCTTAACACTGATCAAAGATTTCTTTTATTAAAATGCCCATGGCTACCAGTAGTGTGATGAAAATGCCCATGGCTACCAGTATGTATACAATCCCCATGGCTACCATATCTTACCAGTATGGTGATGAATGCCCATGGCTACCAGTATTGATGGGCTACCCAGGCAAAAGGAAAACAAAAAAAAAAACAGTATGTGATTAATGCCCATGGCTACCGCAGTAATGGATGACATGCCCATGGCTACTACAGTATGGTTAGAAATGCCCATGGCACCAGTATGTGATGAAATTGGCCAGCGTGCTACTACAGCGGGATGAATTGCCGTGTGGCCTACCAGTATGGGATGGAAATTGCCAGTGTGCTAACCAACTTAGAATGAAATTGCAAGTGTGCACCATTATGATGAAATGGCCCGTGCTACATATGGATGAAATTGCCAGTGTGCTAACCGTATGATGAAATTGCCATTGTGCCTACAGTATGGATGAAAATTGTCCAGTGTGCTACCAGTAATGGGATGAAATTGCCGTTTGCGGGTGCGTGGCCTGGCATGACTTGTGGAAGCGCCTGAGCGTCTAGCCTCCTGTCGGGTACATACTGCGTTTAATAAATCAGAGGGATTCCTCTAAAACCAAAACTAACTGAAACAAGGTGAAACCTTACCTGCACCCAAGGAGCCACTGCAGGAGATGGTCTCCTCCAAAGCCAAGGACATGTCCTGCATACTGGACAAAGTTCGGCACCAAACTGAACTGACGATGCACCAGCGCAAATGAACTGGCCTCCCATACACCCGAAACACTGCAACACACCAGACGCGGCCGCCCAAAGTTTTGGAGGCGATCTGCTAACCTGTCAAACCACGATAACCCGCTAAGATCGAGTTAAGGTGACTAATCCTTGATCCGCCATTAAGGTGGACCATATCCTTGTCCGCCAAGATCTACACAACCTACGGATGGATTAACAGGAGCAGCAAACATTTGCATTGGTATTATGGAAGACACGACCTCCCTTATTTCACGCACTATGGAAACCCAGCAGGCCGCACTCAACCCATACAAGCCCCTCATGAGGGCAATAGGACCAGCTCCAGCTAAATTTCTGGAAAATCTTTTTAATAGCCCTTCAATGGAAATAACGTCGCACACACATTCGCTGTGAGAATTTGCACACAGCCTCCTCCCAAAACCTCTCTCCTCTCCCTGGGCCCCCACAGAGAGCATTTAGAAACATAGAATAACATTAAAACGGAAAGCCTAATTGTATAAATACCTGTATTCCGTCTTTGTTTCTTGTGAAGAACCTTGTTTTTAATCTTAAAGGTACAATGTTAAAGCCGGGTTAATTGGTTTAATTTCACCTATATTGTAAAATTCTTTGTTAGCAAAACATCTAAGTTTTCTCTGTTTAATAAATCGATATATATATTTATGTAATACCCTTCTAGTTCAGTCTCATCCTTGAAAGTTACCATATAGTGCTCTCAGACTAGTAGGAATGTCGAGTCCTCCCCCAAAATTAAGATTAACATACACAATCCTACAATAATCTGAAAAAACTAATATAGATATAATAGTCGCTTTTTGAACACATTTGAAATGCCATCAACATGTGCACGTAAAAGACCTGGATTTACACCTCACGAAGAGTACAATATGATAAACAAAACAACTCAATTTGAGCTTGTGGAAATTGGAACCTATGTGCGTTAACTGCAAGAATACAAATCACTTCCCTGTTTTTTTTTTTTTTTTTGTTTTTTAGCTAGCAGCCTATGTCCCTCCCCCCCAATTTCGAGATGTCCCCTCTACAGGAAGCACTACACTTTCTTGGGCCGAGTACCCGGGTATCCGGCCAGTTGGCTATGAATTTTAAAGGGTATGTCCAACATATTTTAACTTTTATGTTTCCAGTTTAACTGAAGGACACGAGGTAAATGCCGATATCTTACCTCTTGTCCCTTCATAAACTTACAGGATAGCATAAGAAACTTACCGCGCGCTCCGCGTCCAGCTTCACTGACAGTCTCCTCTGCGTCCACGCTCCTATGCATCGGTCGGGGAATGTCAGTGTAGTCGGGAGGCTGTCATCAGCGCTGGAGCGATTCGCGGTAAGTTTGTCTTCTGCTCTCCTGTAAGTTTTAACTGTAGGACCGGATGTAAGACATATGCATTTACCATCCTGTCCTTTCAGTTACACTGGAAACCTAATAGTTTAAAATCACGGTGGACTCCCTTTAATACAGTACAAAATCTTGTATGAAGAATTCACCCCGCCCTGGTGGCAAGCCCCTACAAACACCAATGATCAGGTTCTAAACTTATGCACGTATAAACTTGGTAGATGCCTGGAGACCCCGCATCCCAATTAATGAAGAATTCTCCTGCTTCTCTACCTCATACAATACAATGTCAAATTGATATGAATTTGGGTTACATGCAACTTTAACTAACTCCTTATCTACCAAGCAGAATCTGCTGCCCCAGAATTTTTCTGATCACACCTTTTTGGGTTATCTCTTTGGCTATAGGGCCCCTCTCCACAATAGGGACACTGAATGCCATTTGCTGACCCTGATGCCATAAGGAGATGACAGTCGTGATAAAGGAATTTTTTTTCCCCCAAACAAATATGAAACCTGCAATGTAATTCATTTATGGGAATTAATTTAAAGCTATATTCAGCGCATGATCCCTCACACCACAGCCACCATTATTATAATTCACAAAGATCATCTGAGACAGAGGAAAGGCCCTCCAGAGCAACTACAACAAGCACCACAACATTTACATAAACGCCTCAGCAGAAATGCTGAAACAACATCCCTCAACTTCAACTAGAAGGACAAATTAAATATTTAGGCACAAGGCCCAAGAAAAAACTCTACTTTAGATCAGATTTGATAAAATGGCGAGATTAGTAGAAAACTACTTGTGTAGATAACCAATAACGAACATCCAACCCCTCCACTGTTATTACCCTAAACACACCCCCAGAAAAACTCTTACTAACCTGTAGTAATAGTGGAGGACCATTTTTTTCACATACTATAAACACCTATCATTCCTCCCAAATATCACACTCCTAAGGAAACTGCAATATACCTAAATAAATTCAATCCCCTTACCCCAAACTCCTCCTAAATGCCCGCCTCCTTAGATAAACCCATAAAGAGGCCGAAATCAGACCATCTGTAACCTCTTATCACATAACAAAACCCCTGCACAGATGGACTACCAGCATAACTTTTACATTTACTACTGCAGCGCATTCTACGTGCCGAAACACTAAACTCATGTCCAAATCTCCTTATGGTACTTATCCCAATCTGTCAAAGACCCCAATTGCCGGAATCCGACGAACTATAATCGCTCCATCCTGGCCAAAATACTTTCCATAAGACTGTAACAAGTATCCAACACTTAATCCCCAGACAAGGAAAGGAATTATTATTTCCCCCTTCCATAAAATTTGGTGGGTTTTTTGCTCTGGATCAACAGTTAGCAGGAAATGAGATATTGCTAGATGGGTTGGACTGGATGGACGTTATGTCCTTTATTCACCTCAAATAC
Organism: Hymenochirus boettgeri; assembly: GCA_019447015.1. NCBI lineage: Eukaryota > Metazoa > Chordata > Amphibia > Anura > Pipidae > Hymenochirus > Hymenochirus boettgeri. Next base: position 33,426,212 of record CM033477.1, read on the forward strand.
TATAACCTATAAATGGGTTATAATCAGGAAAAATACACCTCGCTCAACACCCATGCCTTAATGAACTATACACCATATCAAACAAACACGAGATGCATTGGCGCCTTGATGCTGCACGTGCATTTGAGTGGTAGAGTTGCATTTTTATGGCAAATACTACGGTATACGGCGATCGGCGCCCAAATTCATTAAGTGCGACAGCTCCATATTTCTTAGCCCAAACTCAAATCTCTGTCACGTGAAAATTGCTGATACCTTTCAATTGTCACGTGGCACAAGCGGCTGCACACCTCCCCCCCCTCTCTATACAATCTGCTTAAAATCCTATATAATTCTATGGCATTCCCACACCCTTCATCCTCCACTCAAATATTTTAAGATCAATTGACTCTCTCTTAGAACTTTATATGGGGCTCGGTAATCGAAACTGAAATTGGCAAATCTTTAAAACGCCCACAACTTCGTGGCATGGCCCTTCCAGACGTTCATCTCTATATAGCTAGACAATCTCCACATAGATCACTGGTCAAGGAGGAGATCTTAAACGGATTCCTCTTCTTACTAACACCCCAAAGACCCCAAACATCCCTGGATCCATCATAACCGGATATCGTTGAAGACTTAATCCGAACCAGGCCACCCACCCACTCCACTACTTACTCCGCTTAAAACCTGGTACCCGACCCTCCATCGCAACCACAATCATGGGCCGACCATCCCAACCTAAAATCTTTCACTATGGTTCAATCAACTCTTCCTGAGTTCTTCTCCCCTATCAACTGCCCGAAATCTATCATAAATTCTAGGATCACAAGATATCCCCACTTAATAACTTACCGGCTAAAAAAACCATTCAATGAATTGGAAAAACACACTTTAAGATACGAACACACACATGTTTTAGATTCCTGCAAGTGAAGACACTTTTTCCACACTCAATTTCGGGCGCACACCTATTCGTACAATACCCACTCCTGGCCTGATTACAACACTGCTTTTCCACAAAAATAATTCAATATCTATAACTGCATACTGTTGTATGCAGTTAGATCAGCTGGACGTAAAGTTTTTACCTTCCACAAGCATCTATCTCGCCTTCAAAACTTCCCACTCCACTCACGATCTCGGCTTTGAAAAGAAGTCTGACATGAAAAACGACATGGCGCTAATTGAGAGGCGACAAATGGAAAGAAACAGCACCAAATGGTCTCCTTAAAGCATCAGTAGCTAACTCTGCTATACATACTTTCACAGCATACCTTACACATCAGATTATCTACATTAAGACCAGGACGAGCCCCTAGTCCCAAGTCTAATGGGGCCCTGGAAAAAAAGAGAAAATCTTTTGATCAAAAATCCAAAAAAACCACGAGGCTACACTGTCTAAGGCATAGTAAAAATCTCCATACTTTCAAACCCACTAGGTGTTCTGATAATAGTGACCAGGGAATGCTTGTTTGGTTGTTAAAAGGTTAAGTTATAATCACCCTCCACAAACGTGTGTGTGTGTGTGTGTATCTAACTATATAAAAGTGTGCCCGTTGGGCACATGGTTTTTTAAGTGTTTAATTTTATATAGTTTTAAATTGCTGGAGTGTTTAGTTACATATATTTATTAAAATATAATTAATATAAATTAAGTGTAAGCTAACCGCCACTTACCGGCCCTCCATATTAGGGTACGCGGTGGAACCACACATATGGCATACCGTTTGATTCAGGACATTTGGGAGATTGATATTTGGTACCTTTTTTTTACATTCCATGGGGTTTTGGCATGATTTCGACTTTTTGAACGTTGTTTGTTTCATTTTTTTTTAAAATCTGGTAAAAGTGCAAACTTCTACGAAGAACTGCGCCCCACACCATTGATGTATGAATGAACGAACTACAGCTTTACATAGCTGAAGGTTGTAGATTTCAGTGTATATAAATGTCATTCATATCACCAATAGTAACATAGTCTTTCCATGGTTTATATTTGTATATAAATGTGGTTCATATCACCAATAGTAACATAGTCTTTCCAGGGTTTATATTTGTATATAAATGGGGCGAATTTCAAAGTTTGGGCTGGTTTGAAAATCACAGAGCACTATGCTATTTTCTTGTACTTCACTGTGCATGCGTTCCCATTTGAGCTAGTTGGCTGCCACGTCCTGTGTGATCACGCATATAGGCCATAACCGTTTGATTTCAGGGATTGGAGAGATTGATAATGACAAGTTTTTTTTTACTAATGGACATGGAATTTGCCATGATTTTTAACTATTGAATGCTATTTTATAAATTTTTTTTGTTTTCTTCTCTGAAATCTCGTTTAAGAAAGCGAAATTGTACACAAAAGCCAAACCACCCACAGTGGTGGTATGCATCAAAGAAGCACACCCATTGTGTAGCTGACGTGTGTTAGCAGTCCAACAATTATATAGTTTTCTGGTTCTTTTTTCCATTTTTTTTTTTAGGAGGCGGCATTTCTAATATAGAGGGGGTTGTATTAAGTCTAGACAAATCTGTGGGAAAAAAGTTCGCTGTAATTACCCGGCCACTGTGTCATTAAGCTCACTTTAGTGGCCTAGCTTGATTCACGTCGCGTGTGTAACCATCATCGGGCATACAGTTAGATCAGACATTGACCGGAGATTTATGATTATTTGGGTAACTTTTTTTACATTACCTTAGCGGGTCTGTTGGCATGATTATCTACCTTTTGAAGTTGTTTTTGTTCATCTTTTCAGACAAATGCGATTTCTACGAAGAACCAAGCGCCCAACCATTGATTGTATATGAATGAACAAACTCAGCCGGTACGTCAGCTGTGAAGGTATGAGATTTGAGAAGATATAGTTTCTGAAAGCGGGTATTTCCAAGTTAGAGGGTGTTCAGTTGGAAAATCTGGGAAAAATGCCTGTATGGCTCATGCGCCATCTGTTTTACATTTTGACCTAGTCGCTTCCACTTCAGTGATGATGTTGTAACCAACACATATCGGCACACTGTTTGGATCAGGACATTGAGGAGATGATATTGAAGTAAGTTTGTTTTTACATACATAGGGTTTATGTGATTTTGTAACTATTGAAATGAATGTATTTTTCTCTATTTTTCAGAAATTGTGATAGAAATGCGAAATTATACGAAAGAACTGCGCCACACACATTGATGGCTATGAATGAACGAACTCAGTGCCACATAGCTGAAGGTGTTTAGATTTCAGGATATATATAGTTCTGTGCCGGGGGCGGTATTTCTGAGTTATCAGGGTGTTTTAGTGAAAACCTGCAGACTAGTCAAATTCGGAGTGGCTAAATATTTTCGATGTTTCATGCAGCCATCGATGCATTGTCTCACTTTGTGCTTTGTTTTGTCGCCTTCCACGACTCCGCATGTGTAACAACACATTAGTGCGATACATGATTATTTGAATTCAGGCACAATTTGGGGTGAGATTGATATTTAGAGGTAACTTTTTATAGATTCCATCAGGTTTTGCCCATGATTTATACCTTTGACGTCGTTTTTGTTCATTTTTCAGGAAAAGTGCCAGAACTTCGTTACAAAGAACTGACGACCCACGCATTGAATGCCGTATGACTGAACAACTACGCTTTACATAGCCTGAAGGTTGTGTAGATTCGAATATATAGTTTGTGGGAGTATATTCTGAGTTAGGAGCGTGCTTTATGTTTGTTTGTGAAAAAAACTGCAGATGTCCAAATTCGGAGTTGAGCTAAATTTTTCGCATGTTTTCTGAGCCATCGTGCATGTCTACTTTGTGGGCTTTTCGCTTCCCGTCCGCCGTGTGTACCACAATATGCATACGTTATCAGACATTTGAGATTTATATTTAGATAACTTTTTTTAGATTCATCAGGTGTTGGCATCGATTACTACTTTTGAGTTCGTTTTTTTTGCTTCATTTTCTCAGAAAAGTGCGAAATTATACGAAGACTGCGCCACACATTGATGCAGTATGATTAAAAACTACAGCGTGTACATAGCTGAGGTGTGTAGATTTCAGGAATATCTAGTTTGTGGGGGTTATTCTATAGTACGGCGGGTGTTTGTGGAAAAAAATTAGCCAGCACTTACCTTCAATCGGAAGTGCTAATATGCGCTGTTCGGAAGCCATCGCCTGCATAGTCTCACTTTGTGGCTTTTCGCTTCCACGTCCGCGTGTGTAACCACACATATGAGCTACGTGATGATTCAGGACATATGCGGGAGATGATATTATTTAGTAACTTTTTAGATTTCCATCAGGTTTGGCCCCATGATTGCTACCTTTTTTATGAAGTTGTTTTTGTTCATTTTTTCAGAAGTCGGAACTTCTACGAAGAAACATCGCGCCCACACCATATGATGCGTATGATCATGAACAACTACAGAGGGTTACATCGTCCTGAAGGTGTGTTAGTCGATTTCAGGAATATATAGTTTGTGGGGTTATTTCTAAGTTCCGCGGCGGGTTGCTTGTGGGCGAAAAACTGCAGACTGTCCAAATCGGAGTTGGAACTCTAAATATTTTCTGATCTTTCTGAGCATCGTGCATTTGCTACTCACTGTAGACAGATTTTCGCTTCCACGTCCGCGCAGTAGTACCAACCATAGGGCATTACGTTTGATTCAGGACATTTGGGAGATTGATCATTGGTACCTGTTTTTTTACATCTCCATCGGGTTTTGACATAGCCCCCCTGTTCTGACCTTTTGAACGTTGCTTGATTTATTCATTTTTTTTAAAATCTCAGCTAAAATAAAAGTGCAAAGCTGCTACGAAGAACTGCCGCCCACACCATCTGATGATATGAGTATGAACGAACTACAGCGTTACATAGCTGAAGGTTGTGTAAATTCAGGAATATTATATAGTGTGCGGGAGTTATTTTTGAGCTGACGGGGGGGGGGTTTTGTGGAAAAAAAACTGCAGAATGTTCACAATACAAAATGGCCTAATTTTTTTTGCCTGCTACTGACATATGGCACTGCGTCACGCTCTCGCGTTAGTTGGCAGCCATTGTCTCTGGTACACCATGATGTGGATACCGTTGATGCGGAAGGCGGTTAGGCTTACATATTGAGTTGCGTTTGGTTTCGAATTTACTCCACAGTTGTTATAGTGAAATTCGCATTGATTGGTCTCTGATTTTACAGTGAGGAAAAAAGGAATGTGAGAAAGTAACTTACAATTTGACGAAGATGCTGCGTTCCCGGGTATCTGCATGTGATCGAAACGTAACCTCACTCGTAAATCCTGCCCCCGAGTGTGTTAGTCTTCTAAAATTTTCACTTGCAGGGATATATTAGCATAATTTGGCCTTAGATATTCTATGTTACTGTCAGTAGTGGTTAAACAGATTTTAATGCGTGTAAAATTTCTAGGAGTAGGTGCTCAGTTTAGTTTGGGGAGGGGTCTCCTGTACAGGAAACGTCGGGTACCTACATCTATCTGGTATCGTTGTACTCGGGAGTATCTGAGCTTTTAGAAACAGTAAGATTTTTGTGTGTAACCTTAAGCCATAACTATAAGTAAAAATGGGAAAAATCCATGAAAAAATTGACAAAATTTTTCATTTGTTTTTACATATTTACCCATAATTCCAGGTAAAAGTTCCAGGAAAAGCTGACAAAATTTTGTTTACCATATTAAAGTAGACTTTGTGCTGAAAAACAAATGTATAATATTACCATGATTTACGCAAGTTTCCTACGTAAAATTAGTCTTAAAGCGATTTAAGTACAAAAATCCTGAAAATCTACTTCAGGCAGTTAACGCAAAAAAAAATTGAAAATCTCCCTGGCAGTGAAGCAGGGCTTAAAATGATCAGGGTTTGATTGTGGTCTTTAATACTTAAAGCCAACAATTGCAGAATGTACTTTAACTGGACTACTGCAGTACCATGACGCTACTGTAACGTAGTGGCTGCCTTGAAGGTAAAGCGCCCAGAGAGGTTTTGCACCTTTTTATTGCATAAAGACCTTATGTATTTGATATTTTATTTTGTGATGAATAAACAATGGATACAGTTATGCAACTTACTTCTTGATTATTATTACTTCTTATATAGCATCAGTCTGACCAATTGGCTTGCTTCTTACCTTTATCTAATTATAAGAAGACTAAGTGACAGTACCATATAGCATAGTTACCCCATGGTGTTACAGTGAGAAATCACTACGGTACTTTGTGTCTTAAGACACAGACAAGTACCCAGCTCTTATTCGTATAACTAGCAGTTGCCTACCCGTGTTGACCGTGTACACTTGACTGGCTAAGTTTGTTTTTGCGTGCCAGCCGTGTGTGTTTGCCTAAATGAAGAGACAGGGGAAAAAAGAATGTGCACAGTTGGGTACTGTTCGTCATGGTAATAGTTATGAATTGAGGAGTTATGGTGACATTGCTTGACAGATGTATAGCACATATGTTAATAGCAAAACATTATATACAACGCATATAATTTTTCACTATGTAGCAGGAAATATACAAATATTATACCATTAATATACTATATTATCTCAGGTAGCGCACTATCTCAAAACATTTCTGGAATGGCAAGGTTGCCGATGTTGGGGCCAGGGCATGTTATCTTGGAGCGGTGCCTTGATGATGGGTTTTGTATAAGCGTGGCCGTGATTTTTGAAGTGGTTTACCTGTAGACAGCAATATCTTGAGCGAATAGTCCAGCGGTAATATTTGATATAATTGATCATTAGGGTCTTCACAATAAGTACATAGTCTTTCCAGGGGTTATATTTGTATATAAATTGTCATGTCATCAATAGCAGCACAAGTACGGTTAAGTAACATAAAAGTCATTATACCAAGTACATGTTGCAGGGTTTATATTTGTATATAAGATAGTGTTCATATCACCAATAGTCAAACAGTCTTTTCCAGGGTTTATATCTGTAAAAAGTGTAGTTCATATCAACAATAGTAACATAGTTTTTCCATGTTGTATTTGTATATAAATGTTGTTCATATCACATAGTCATATGCAGGGTATATGGCTATGTCACAACCCAAGTATTAGTCTTTCCAGGTTATATTTGTATATAAATGTGGTTCATATCACCAATGTAACATAGTCTTTCCATGGTTTATATTTGATATAAATGTGGTTCATATCACCAATAGTAACCATAGTTTTCCGAGTTTATATTGTATACAAATGTATTAATTTCACACAACAGTAACATAGTTTTCCCAGGGTTATACGTATTTGTATCATCACAATAAGTGCCAGGGTTATAGTTGTATATAAATGTCATTATACACCCATAGTAACATAGTCTTTCCAGGGTTTATATCGTATTACAAATGTTAATCATTTCCCCAATAGTTAACATACGTTTTTCCAGGGGTTTATATTTGATATAAATGTTGTTCATAATCACCAATGTAACATAGTCTTTCCAGGGTGTAATTTGTGTATAAAATGGTCATTCATATCACAATCGTAGAACATAGTCCTTTCCAGGGTTTGATATGATGTATTTAAATGTGGTTATCATATCCCAATAGTAAATAGTCTTCCAGGGTTTATATTTGTATATAGAAGTGGGTTCTATGCCCAATAGTACATAGTCTTTCAAGGGTTTATATTTGATAAAAATGTCCATTCTTATCACCAATAGTAACATAGTCTTTCAGGGTGTTTCTATTTGTATATAAAGTCATTTATATCACAATAGTAAACACCGTCTTCCAGGGTTATATTGTATAAAAGGTATTGATATCACAATAGTACATAGTCTTTCCAGGGTTTATATTTGCATATACAAATGTAATTCATTTCACCAATAGTAACATAGTTTTGCCAGGGTTTAGATAGTATACAAAGTATTCATTTCCACCAATAGTACATAGTTTTTCCAGGTTATATTCGTATATAAATGTCAATATGCACCAATAGTAACATAGGATTCCAGGGTTTATATTGTATATAAATGTCATTTATATCACCAATAGTACATACTTTCGGGTATATGTTATAATGGTCTCACATTACGTCCAGGGTTTATATTGTATATAAATTGTTCATATCACCAATAGTGAACATCCAGGTCTTTTCCAGGGTTATCATTGTATTATAAATATGTTATTCATTTCACCAATAGTAACATAGTTTTTCCAGGGTTAGTATTTGTATATAAATGTCATTCAATCACAATGCACATAGGTCATTCCAGGGTGTTATATTTGTATATAATGTACATTTATATCACCAAGAGTAAAAATAGTCTTTCTAGGGTTATATTTGTATATAAATGTGGTTTCTATCACCAATAGTAACATTAGTCTTTCAGGGTTTATATTGATATAAAATGTGATTCATACACCAATAGTACCATAGTTTTTCCAGGGTTTCTATTGTATATAAAGTCATTCATTTCACCAATAGAACATAGTTTTTCCAGGGTTATTGTTATATTAAAAATGTCATCATACACCAATAGCAAAATGTATTCCAGGGTTTATATTTGTATATAAATGTCATTTATATCACCAATAGTAACATAGTCTTTCCATGGTTTATATTTGTATATAAATGTCATTCATATCACCAATAGTAACATAGTCATTCCAGGGTTTATATTTGTATATAAATGTCATTCATATCACCAATAGTAACATAGTCTTTCCAGGATGTCTGGATAAATTAGGGTTATTCACATTGGAGGTACTTGCATAAGTATATAATCACAGACATCCCTTAAAGG